>VCJN01001349.1:0-115212 GCA_006384855.1 Tetraselmis striata
CCCAACCTGCCTCATTCTGCTGCCCAGTCGCTGCTACTCGTGCATGTAGCCCCTCCCCTCCTCCCTCCTCTCCCCCCCCCCCCCCCCCACCCACCCCCCAACCTGAGGGCACCCCCAGGCGTCGGCCCCGCCCCTGAAGTCTCTGACACCCGCGAGCATGGACTGCGTCGGGGAGCGAGGGCCGTGTGGCAGGACCCACCATGTGAGCATGACCAGCCCGAGCAGGGAGGGCAGGTTGCGGGCCACCCAGCGCGCCAGGCCGCCGCCGCCGCTGTGAGGCCGCCGCGGGGTGAGCCCCATCGCGCCGAGCGCGCGGGAGTTGCCCCGCCTACGCCTGCAATCGGCGCAGCGCGGGGCAGTGCGCTCGTGAGCGGGAACTGAGGACTGGTCAGGCGCGGGGTGCTGTCTGTGTGCGGCGCCTGCTGCGGTGTGCGTGATCCCGTCGGTCTCGTGGGCGGCCGTTACCTTCGGTAGTCCTTAACGGACGGACTGAGCAGCCGGTCGTCGCCCAGCGGCGCGGCACACCAGCGGACACAGACCTCGGCGGCGGCACACCAGCGGACTCGGTGGCTTCCACCTGTGTCAAAGATGCAGCGCTCTGGGGTCTGAACTCACGCTGCACCACTCGCGACATGTGTTGCTGGAATGGGATAGTCGCTTGACCGGCGTGGCGACCACCACCAGTAGCGACTACCGGTACTATACCGGATAACATACGCGAGCAGGCTGCGGCGAGCGACCGGAATAAGCGTACCCGGAAAAAAAAAAAAAACCAGGTGGACCAGGTAACCAGGTGGAGCGACCGCCGATGAGGCGATGACAGCTCCTGTGATGAGTTTGGTTATCACGGGGTAGAGTCGGGAGAATGCAAAGTACACCCCTCCACATAAGTTTGGGGTCCCTTTTCGGCAGTCTCAAGACTTCACAAGTCTAGGGTACCTGAACGTAGGGTATATGAGATGAAACCCTGGAATCTCAGGGGGCTTTATAAAACCTGCATGACGAGTGGCTCAAACCGAAGCTTAATGACCTTTGACTAGGGAATCACGCTGCACTTGGTGCGTGGATGGGCGTCGCCTGCAACTGCACCAAAACCGGGGTCGGTATCACGCACACGCCGACGCGCGTGCATAGGCAACCAAACGGCGGGATGGCCATGAACGCGTGAGGAAACACATTGGCGAGGGGCTCGGGTGCATTTGGTTGGGGTGCAGCCGTGTGGGCGGCGGCCAGTGCATGTCGCGTTGCGATACTGGCATGGCATCAGTGTCGGCCACGCGCGGCAACACCCCCTTGGCTTCAAAACGCTGTAACTTTTCAGGGTTTGCTCAGAAAAACTTTTTAAAAATATCACGCCATTTCTCGTTCAATTCTGCGTCGGGAACACTCTTCCATAATCACAAAATCGATTTTTTGGGTCTCCGAAAAAAATCCCCAAAGATGATCATCCAAGTTGCCCCTCACTGCCTCATGTGCCCACCCATATCGGGCGCGTGGCTTTGCGCCAAGTGCGTGTCTAAGCCCCATACTCAGTTGCGCGAGAGCGTTATGTATGTGGATGACCACGGACCACCAACACTTGGCATGTGCCACCTCCTAGCGATACACACATCTACTAGCCAAAATGCCATTTTCCACAGCATTTTTCAAGGAATTTCATATTAATCAAAATCCACGCCCCTACCGCGCCACCCCGCCCACGAAACGGTGCAACTGGCATTCCACCACGCGCCCCCATAGTAGAGCATTGCCCTACGCCAAGGGGGCCATCGAGCGCCTCTCCTACGTGCGTTCGCCACAGAAACAGCAGCATTTTCACCCCAAAACTGCTCCCCACAGTGGCCAACTTGACGTTGGGATGTCACGTCGTGCCTATAGCGACATGCTTTCGGTGGCCTACACGCACGGTGTGTGCAACTTATGCCAAGGGCCGTATCCACCGGGTTTGGTGCGACGAGTGCCGCTATTTCCATAGGTTTGGACGGTTGGCGCAACCCACAACTTTCTGGCGCCAACGCACCATGCAATGATTTCGCGTTTTTGAAAGGGCGCCCACAAATGGTCGTGTTGTCGCGCGGGTGGGTATAAAGCGCACAATAGGCGTTCGCCCGAACTATTCCCACTGTAGTTAGCATGTATGCACATGCAGCCGGCGTTATCCTCGCCCATGCATGCGCTTTGCGATCGAAAATGCAAAACCCGGACTTATGTGGAGGGGTGTACTACTACGACTAAGGATTACTACTACCGCCCCTGTCGTTTTGTTTTTTCGCCCCCGGGACAGGACTGGCACCAGTGAAACCCTTGCAGCGTCTCTACGACGGCCGTTTTGGCAGCAATCCAGTTAGGGAAAGCCCTGGGTAGGCGACGCTCCGTTATAGTCATCAAGCAAATTGCCGAAGCATTCTGCAATACTAATTGGAGGCCAGTGACGGAATTTCCAACACTGTTGGATCACCGTCTAAAACACTGCCATCAAAATACCCGGCACTGACCACGAAAGGTCCGCCCTGCCCGTTTGGGCGTCGGCCCATTCGAGTAATGCGAGTTGGGGCAAGCCCCAACCCGCGGAGCAAAGCATTTCGGGAGTGCGATACATGTGCAACAAAAAAGGCAATGTGAGGGAGGGCCCGACGCCATAGCTGGAAAAATTTCCCATTCCCAGTAAAATCCAGGGCGCCGTGAAGGGAAGGGGGGACCCCGCCCAAAATAAAGGCAGTTAAGTCCTCAGGTGTTGACGCAATAACCTGACTACTCATAAAATCCCTGAACTCCGGAACTAACAACCCAAAATTATGACGGTGATACCCCCACCGCGGGCACTCCACCAACATATGTTCGATAGTCTCAGATTCACCTCCGCCACATGCAGGGCAGTGTTCAAGGAACCGCTCAGGCATGGCATGAATCCGGGCCAATCGGCGGGCAGTGGGAAATACTCGGGTGCGTAATTGTATCATAATGTGCAACCCGGCCACAACCCCCGCGGGGACACCCACACCGTACTGTGGCAACGGGTTTGACGCATAGGACGCCTGGACATATATACCCCAGGTAACGATGTGCTAACGATGCCGACGATTCGTAACGCGCCCACACCGATGCCTTTACTAGTTTAGCGGCATCACGCGGCTAGTGACCTCCACTCAAGTGGAAAGTGCGCCCCCTCAGCTAGCCCTACGTTCGCCCTAGCTAGTCGATCTAACCACCGCACAATCCCTGACGTCCACGGGTTAGGGCGCGCCCGACTTGGCTGATCTACTAAATGGGTTATACATGTATTCAAGTCGGATGCTTTAAGGAACGCCCGAGCCCGTGCCGCAGCGGCCGTAGCCTCTATGGGCGCAATATCCAATTCCCGCATCATCGGTGCAGTGGCCACCCCAGGGGAGTTTTTACCTACCCCAATGAGGCACCGCAAGCACTGATTGAGTACGGTTTGTAATTTATTTGCGCCGCTAGTTCTATCCATGCCCCATACTTCACATCCATAAGTTAAAACCGGCAGTACACAGGTTTTAAAAACCGACACACGCACATTAATAGGGATTATGTCCCGTCCACCGACTAATACCGAATCGATGAGCGCCTCAATAGCGCGTCTAGGTACATGGCACATTTTTGAGTCAAAACGGTCCAATTCCTGGACTCAAAAATGTGCCCCCCACGTGATCGCTTAGGCTGGGATATGTACCCATTTCTCGGTCACATTTCAGGTGCAATGCAATACTATACGAGAGTTTTAAACATGGCACATCGGCGTGTCCTCTTCGCGCCCTCAGTCGCGTAAAGTACTATCCGCTTCACCTTGGAAGATTGCGGACGCGAGGGCGTGGCGACAGGCGTTTCGAGCCTGGAAATCGAGCCTCACTCGCGCAGAGAAGACGCCCCGGGCCTACGAGTCTATCGCCGACCTCAGAGATTGTGTTCGTCGCAACGAGATGCTACCTCTGAACCCTGCTGACAGCGACGCGGCGTTGGGGCGAGATGTCGGCGCAGGCGGCGGTGCGGGCTTCGCGTCCAGAGAAGAGGGCTCCTCAGGCGGAGATGCGGGTCGGGGAGGCGGAGATGCGGCACCGCCACTTGAAGATGTGGCCCTGCGACTCCCACCAGCGGCACCCGAAGGCGCCTGGCGGCTTGACGTGGCTACGCGTTTCGGCTTAGGCGCCTGGAAGGGGTCGTCGTCCTCCAACACTTTCGCCATCTCAAAGGAGGAGTCGGCCCACGCTTCTTGGAATGCTTTTTGCGCAGCTTAATGCGCGACAAGCTGCTGCTGCTCTTGCCTCCATAGGCGGAGATGCGGGTCGGGGAGGCGGATATGCGGCACCGCCACGGGAAGATGTGGCCCTGCGACTCCCACCAACGGCACCCGAAGGCGCCTGACGGCTTGACGTGGCTTCGCGTTTCGGCTTAGGCGCCTGGAAGGGTCATCGTCTTCCAACTCTATCGCCGTCTTGGAGGAGGACTCGGCCCGCGCTTCTTGGAATGCTTCTTGCGCAGCTTATTGGGCGACAAGCTGCTCTTGCCTCCCGTGCTCAACGCACCGTGCGAGCGCTTCGTCGCACTCGAAGGTTGAGGCTCACTCGGCGGCTTGGCAGTCTCTGAGGGACCAAGCCTGCTCGGGGGAGGGGCGGAGCTGCTCGAAGCTCTATCAAGAGACATGCTGCAGCGCCGTTTTGGGAGCTATCTCCGCCGGACCCCGGTGGCGGTGGTTGAGATGCGGGCTTGGAGGACCCGCCAGCCTGACGCGGCGCCGCTACGACCTGGTAGTAGCGGTCGTCGACCAAGACGGTGGGGGGTAAAGAGCTGGCTCGACAACCTTGCAGTATAAGGATTTATATGACAAAAAGGGATTTAACTGCCCATATGCTTTACAATACTATACATTTTGCAAGGCAATACCACTACTGCCTGATATTTGCTCGCGGCACACCGCATATTGCTGCAGCGCTGCACCGCAGATGCTGCCTTAAGGCATGTTTTAATTGCCTAGATGGCTGCAAACCATTTAGTATGCGGGGCTGCATGGCATAGAAGGGATGTGAACACGCACCTGCTTGACGATACTTTACAGATTGCAAGGCAGTACGGCCAATGCCTGATATTTGCTGGCGGCACACCGCAGATTGCTGCAGCCATTTGCCTACATGGCTGCAACCCATTTATTAGTATGCAGGGCTGCATGGCATGAAAGGGATGTGAACACGCACCGGCTTGACGATACTATGCAGTTTGCAAGGCAGTACCACTACTGCCTGATATTTAGTGGCGGCACACCGCAGATTGCTGCAGCGCTGCACCGCAGATGCTGCCTTAAGGCATGCTTTAATTGCCTGGATGGCTGCAAACCATTTAGTATGCGGGGCTGCATGGCATTGAAGGGATGTGAACACGCACCTGCTTGACGATACTTTACAGATTGCAAGGCAGTAGGGCTAATGCCTGATATTTGCTGGCGGCACACCGCAGATTGCTGCAGCGCTGCACCGCAGATGCTGCCTTAAGGCATGCTTTAATTGCCTAGATGGCTGCAACCCATTTATTAGTATGCAGGGCTGCATGGCATAGAAGGGATGTGAACACGCACCTGCTTGACAATACTATTGCAGTTTGCAAGGCAGTAGGGCTAATACTTGATATTTGCTGGCGGCCACCGCAGATTGCTGCAGCCATTTGCCTACATGGCTGCAACCCATTTATTAGTATGCGGGGCTGCATTGCATGAAAGGGATGTGAACACGCACCGGCTTGACGATACTATGCAGTTTGCAAGGCAGTAGGGCTAATACTTGATATTTACTGGCGGCACACCGCAGATGCTGCCTTTAAGCATGCTTTGATTGCCTAGATGTCTGCAAACCATTTAGTATGCGGGGCTGCATGGCATAGAAGGGATATGAACACGACCGGCTTGACGATACCATACAGATTGCAGGGCAGTAGGGCTAATACCTGATATTTGCTGGCAGCACGCCGCAGATTGCTGCAGCGCTGCACCGCAGATGCTGCCTTTAAGCATGCTTTGATTGCCTAGATGGCTGCAAACCATTTAGTATGCGGGGCTGCATGAATCACCAACATGCGCCGGCCGCTGCGCGTTGGCGCCGCGCTGCCCCGGCCGCCGCGCGTTGGCGCCCCGCTGCCCCGGCCGCGGCGCGTTGGCGCCCGCTGCCCCTGCCGTGCTAGCAAAGGAAGTGCGGTTTGTGAAATCGACGGACAGGAGTCGATTCCAACTCTTATCTGTGGTCGAGAATGATTTGTTATGATCGTTGATTATGATTAATGAGGTATTGCCCAGGGAGCTATGGCAGCGAGTTTCAAGCTGCATGAATCCCTTGTCACGGACCATACACGAACCCACGTTGCTTGCCGAGATGCTCCGTGAGGTTCGCCTTAAAGTCGCCGAATCTCTTCCGACGACCAACCACAAGGCGCGTCCGTTGGTGTCGGGGTTTCTTGGGTGCTTTGACGCGATGAAAAGTGCACGACCCGCTGTCAACAGACTGTGGAGGTAGTCCATTCGCGGGAGGGCGGGCCCTTGCGTCAAGTAGGTGCTCGGAAACTGCACGCGATAGATTTCCGCCTTGGAGGCCGCCAGCAGCGGTAGTCTGAGCAAATTCAGGTGAGTGAACCAAGGCGACATGACAACGACAAAGGGATCCTTGCCTAGGGCAGCGATACAAGAGCTAGGGGAGACAGTACACGGGTTTGTACACGAGAGATGCGGGCGTTCACCTGCCCCCACTGCGGAGATGCGGGTAATCCCACCCTTTACGGTCAGTTCGATCTCTCCACCCTCCGCATCTCTTGCTGCTTTGACGTCCGGGAGGACGTACCCGTCGTCCCCAATGTGGGCCTCCGGGTTCGAGTGCCGCATCTCTTTCGCCGCCGTCATGGTTCTCGCTGTCTCGCATACACGAACCCACGTTGCTTGTCGAGGTGCTCCGAGAGATGCGCCCTTAAAGTCGCCGAATCTCGTCCGACGACCAACCACAAGGCGCGTCTGTTGGTGTCGGGGTTTCTTGGGTGCGCTTTGACGCGATGAGAAGTGTACGACCCGCTTTCAACAGACTGTGGAGGTAGTTCATTCGCGGGAGGGCGGGCCCTTGCGTCAAGTAGGTGCTCGGAATCTGCACGCGATAGATTTCCGCCTTGTATAGGCCGCCAGCAGCGGTAGGAGCAAATTCAGGTGAGTGAACCAAGGCGACGTGACAACGACAAAGGGATCCTTGCATATATGGCAGCGTTACAAGAGCTAAGAGCGACAGTACACGGGTTTGTACGCGAGAGATGCGAGCGTTCATATGCCCCAACTGCGGAGATGCGGGTAATCCCACCCTTTACGGTCAGTTCGATCTCTCCACCCTCCGCATCTCTTGCTGCTTTGACGTCCGGGAGGACGTACCCGTCGTCCCCAATGTGGGCCTCCGGGTTCCAGTGCCGCATCTCTTGCCGCCGCCATGGTTCTCGCTGTCTCGCATACACGAACCCACGTTGCTTGCCGAGGTGCTCCGAGAGATGCGCCCTTAAAGTCGCCGAATCTCGTCCGACGACCAACTTCAAGGCGTCGACAATTGTCACATCTCGCCCCCTCCTGACGGCAGTGAGTGGCGCGCAGCAATTGAGAAAGATGATGAGGAGCAGCCCCCCCCGCCCCCCCCCCTCCCCCACGCCACGCCGTCGACATTTATTTGGCAGGGCCCGAGCCGCAGTCCGGGTCTGCCATGACGAGGGCTTTTGCCGGGCCATTTTACCAGGGGACGAGATTCGCATCTGTCGGTGAGCTTCTTGGACATACTCGTTGCAAATCCCCCGCAGCTCGTTGTACACCAGCCGGTGGTCTTCAGAGGCCAAGAAGGCCCGCATGTTCACCGTGCTCTCGTCCCTGCCCCTCCCCTGCAGTCTGATGAGGTAATCGGGTACTGCGGATCGTGCATGAGGTGTTAGAGGTCGTTGGCTGACAAGGACGAAAACACGAAACGGGTGGGAAACGGGGCGGGTGTCACCACTCATGTCGAGATGCGCGACGGCGAGGTGCGCTTTACGCAGCCCACGGCGCCCTTATGAGGGATGCGAGCGAAGATGCGAGTCCGCGTACCGTTGGAGTCGCTCCTGTGTGAGGGTCCAAAGATGGCACACCTTCAGGCTTGGGGGGTCAGGCTGAGGCTCGCGGTGAGGCGAAGGCTGCGAATCTCCGGCCCCAGGCCATATATAGCGGTCCGCTTCCATGTTGCCCACCGCTCGGCTGCAGGGGCCTCATGGGCTGAGTTGTGGGTATTGGCGCCTGAGACGCCCTCCTGCCGGAACGCAAGTGCATCTGCGGAGAATCTTGCGCCATGGGGGTCACTAGCAGTGTGTCGAGAGCCCTGCTCGTTGGGTCAAAGCCAACTGCAGTCGCAGATGTCCCCGTCACGCACAGGACTCTGCAAGCGGGCAGATGTGCGTTTTGCTCTGCCAGGACGGTCTGCCATGCTTTTGTGCACCGAGAAGTGTTAACATGCCTCAAAGAATACAAGCGCGAGGGAGCTTGTGAGGGGTAGATGAGTGGGAAGCACAGTGGCGGCGTAGCATTCGAGGCCAGAAAAAACGGTAAGCATGGAAGGGTAGCGACGCATCTCGTCAAAGGGCGGTGGACATGCGTGTAGTACATAGTGCAGGTTCATTTCACTGAGTAGTACCTCGTACAGTGTTGGCAAGAAAAGGAATGTGTCAAATGCCAGTTTCACAGTACATTCGTACAGTGTTAGGCTTGACTCAAATTTGCACCCCCCAAAAGGGGTACAATATTGAGTTAAGGGGGGTGCAATTTTGAGTCCAGAAATGTGCCCATTTTGACTCAATATTCGCCCTTCTTCCAGCGCGTCTACCCTTCTTAACCCGGTCGTCTACTATGTGTTGCATACCTAAATCCGACTTAATGACCGTACCCAAGTACCTATATTCATTTACAACCGGTACCCGTTCCCCCCCAAGCTGCCATCGGGCAGCTTGTTCGCGTAACGCGGTCTCGTCGGAATATCGGCCTAATGCCATCACCCCACACTTAAGTATCCCAAACCCCATAAAATGGTCCTCCGCCCACTGCGAGAAGTGGGCGAACATGGCATGCAGGTTATCGAACGAGCCTGTGATACCAACAGCGTCGTCCGCGTATAACTGACCTGGCACCCTTAGTGGTTGCCTTGCCGCTAATGTGTCGGTGCACCCTGGTACATCACACCCTAGATGTTCTACCCCATCGAATATATACTTTATAAATATGTTAAATAGGATGGGGGAAGCGGGGCATCCCTGTCGGAGGCCACGCTCTATGGGTATGGGGTCTGATAGTGTTCCCGGGGCCACCCCTGTCATTGTGCTGGCCGAACCCGCGAAGTGCACCGCCGGTTTTTTTCCCAGCTCCCAGGACAGGACTGGCAACAGTATCTATATATGCTAAACCCTAAACCCCTAAAACACGGGAAACCTACTTCTAGTGAAACCCTTGCAGCGTCTACAGGGACGACGACGGCCGTTTTTAAATATACAGGGTAATCCTTACGGCCGCTTAAATAACCCGTATGCAGCGAGAGTTGCGGCGATCCGCCTGCGGTGCTTTAGCGACTCCGGTCGCTACGTACCGTACCGAGCCAGCAGTAAAAATCCTGAATTAGACATAGTTCGGGTCTCGCTTGCCAAAGGAGCCTGTGACTTGATTGTGGTCATATTACTGTTGGGAATTACAGAGGTTTCAATTATACAGGGCTAAATACGATGTGTGTTACACGTTACACATTCCGCCGTACGCGGCTATGTGAGAATACCATGCTAGGGCTATAGATCTCAGCCTCACTAAATGGCCTCATATGTAATCTCATTTGCACTGCTGACTGATAACCAGGCCGGCGCGTGATCGCTCCGGCGTGGCATCCCGCCGACTGCCGATTATATATATACCGCAGCGTAGACCACCCTGTAAACAATTCTCACTTATTTTCACCACCATCAACTCTGGAGCCGACCATATCGCTACGTTTGGTGCTTCTACCAGGGTAATTACCCCTAGTTGCTTTTATCTACTTCGATCAACAAACTCTCTCGCTACCTAGCGATCCCACCGACGACCACACTACACTTGCTCGTGACGTAGTGAACGACATCTTTCGCACGTATCACTTGCTTTTTACTGTGTCGTCGACCAAACTCGTCAATTACCGCTGCCGATGGGCGGAAGTGCTGCCCGATCTGCTTCGCGATCCTCTTTCTTAAAACACCAACTCGTCACACACACAGACACCATACCATACCACCAAAACTCACAACTCGACTCGTGTATTAGGCTTGATGTCTGAGACTTGCCCACTCCTACTCGTAAACCTCACCACCACGCTCGCGGGTTGATACTATACTCGTTTGTTGAGCTTTTCACTGGCAAGTGTCGACTCGTCACTTTGAGAAAAAGTCGGTTGACATCAGTGTTGTTACACTACCGCAAATGTACAATGTAGCTAGGGTATGCCTTACTACTTTAGTGCATACCCTCATTGATTGTCCGCACTAGCATTGCGCGCGCGTACGTACAAGGCACCGCAACGCCTGCCTAGATGCGTGCGGCGCCCAGGCGGGCCTGGTCACTTCTCTATAACCATCCACTCTCCGTGCTTCACGCTCCCTCCCACAGTGCCCGGCTCGCGCCGGGGCCCGCGCATGGCGGGTTGGTAGGGACGATGCGCACAACAGGTTATGGGCCCTCTACTAGGGAGAGTAGTGGGAGAGTTGTCTGACGCTAGATCTATCAGGAAGTCCGTCTCGGCGGGACGTCTGGACGTAAAACTGAGATCACCGCAGCCAAGGGGTCTCAACACTCAAACGACTACACGTCGCGCTCGCGGCGAAATGTAATCTCAAGGTTCGCGCACCTTCAGCAAAATAAGCGCACACCCGGAAGCTGGCTATCATGACGCCAGCGACCGCCATGCATGTACGGGCTCGCCAGCTACCAAGACGCTAACGACCGCCGCGTATTTCAGTTCCCGCCCGAACTCACTGTTTCTCGGCTCGGCCGATCGAGACATATTCGGGCAGCAAACCAGCAGGCCAAAGGCAGGCGGGAGCTCAACATTTCCGGAGAAGCGTCACTCGACGCAAGCCTGCTTCGCTCGCCACCGCCAGCTTGGCCGCCAGCGCGGACTGCATTTGCTGGTAATGCAGCAGTGTGTCATGCAGATCCGCATTGTGCAGCAGGAGAGCCGACTTTTATTGGCAGCACCCCTCCAGGCGCTTCTCGTCAACTGCGTCGAATGCACCGCTGCGCCGCTTGTTCACAGCCTGTGGACAAATTGAGCGAATCAACACATTCAATACAATAATTCGTCCGGATATAGTCCACCCAGTTTGATTCCCTAGGAGGCCAGCCCGACCATGCACGCCAAGATCAGGGCATGGCTGGATGCCTCTAGGCTAGCGACTAGCGTCAGCAACCGGACCCCTAGCTGGAGCATCCCCTAGCGACATTGAGGGGGGGGGGTGTTGACCTCAGTGTTGGTACACTACTGCAAATGTACAATGTAGCTAGGGTATGCCTTAGTACTTTAGTGCATACTCTCATTGATGCTCCGCACTGGCATGCGCGCGCGCACCAGGCATCGCACCGCCTGTCTAGATGCGTGCGGCGCCCATGCCTGGTCACTTCTCTATAACCAGCCACTCTCCGTGCTTCACGCTCCCTCCCACATTGCCCGGCTCGCGCCGGGGCCCGCGCATGCTGGCAGGTTGGTAGGGACGCTACACACAACAAAGTCGGCCCACAAGTGGACAAGTTTTCGGACCAACGAGCCACCACCAAACCAGTTAACAACTTTCCCGTAGCAGTGTAGCACCAATACTCACAATACTGCGTGTCGCTCCGTGGACCGTTTCACAGTCGGCTTTTTTAATTACACGCACCAGCAGTCGCTGATAACGACTCGCTAACACGGTGGTTTTGTAAGAAAAGGCTCTCAAGCCTCTTGTTTTCAGCAACGTTTGCCGACTCACACTTGCACATTATATTATTGTGCTTTTAACGCCCGCACATCATACTGTGTTTTTGACACTGCACGCACATCGCACTGTGCTTTGACAAAGACATTTGACACAGAACCTTTTTGTTTACGACCTAAACTCATCACAATGAGCTAGTCGACCCCGCACAATTTTCTGACCCGGAGACAAGTTGTCGACGGGTAACACAGCACTGCCCATAGGTTGGGCCATCTTGCTATCAAAATTTGGGCTACATACGCTCTCGAACGGTGGAATATCTCTGAAACTATAAAACAAATATGCACACCACACTCGAGGCTAAAAGCCAAACACTAGGTACATATATTTTTCTCATTGCCGAGCAACAACAACACCGAAGTTCTGACGGGGCGGCAACTGATGCTACTGACATATCTACTAGTCCACAATATGTTGTCGATATGATGCCAGCAATATCCGCTGGTTCATCGACACTCAAAATCAGCATTTCATTGCCGATGATAGAGCACATGCCGATGTTTTGCTTACCACAGCATTGTTCAATACAACATGGCATGTCATATCAGCTATCAAGCTGAAGTGTTTGCTGGTGGTAATGCGTCAACAAAGTTGACATCATGGACTGCCTTCACCCTCAGCTGCCACCTTTGAAAGTCATAAAATCACTTTTTTGACAACGAAAGGTTGCGTCATGACACTGGTGCTTTACACAACACATATTCAGGCTGTATGAAGTGGATTGGCATGTTGAAACTAATACTTATAATTACTGAAATATCGTGGACAATTATTAGTGCGGAGCGTTGCGCACTCAACAGCATGAATACATACATCATCTACCTCTTACAAAACGTTTGCTGACCTCATGAGTGAGAGCGCAATTTGCTCTCCCAATACTCAACATACCGCTTTCTCTGAGTTTGAGCAAATGGCAACTGTGTCTTTTCCATACTTGATTAAAGAGACTACTAGCAAGTTGCCGGGCAACAATATTACTTTTACAGTGGACTGGGCAATGAATCTTCTGAAGCCCACACAGAGCGGCACATACCCTACTTTCTTAAGATGGGTGCTTGCTCTCCACCAATGGAAAGGTGTCAACCCTCAGCAGCCCATTGCCTTGCAGTCTTACTTTTTGAACAAGCTGCCTACGGCTCAGAAAATACCGTTTGAGACGTACATGTTATAAATATAATCGATGATGATTCTTCCAGCTAAAAGTAGAAGTAAAGTTCGCCCCGGGACGTCGGCCGAAGCCGCCCCAGCACTTGACCTCCTGCGCCAACTGCAGTCGTAGGTCTAGCATAGCCCATGGACCATTGCCTCATTCGAACCCTGAAGGGCTAATAATGCATCAACCGGGTAAATCCGGGACACGCCGGGCCGATATTGCCGAAATACATCAGCCAGGAATCGAACCCGGACCTCTCGCATACGAGACGGCCGCTCATCCGAGCGGACAAGGGATGTACCAGCTTCCAGCTACCCGTAGCGCAACCCACCCTTCCCAACCCTTTCGTGCGAGACATGTGGCCTGATCCCAGTGCCAAACTTTGTAAGTCTGACATCTTCCATCGTTTTGGCAAAATATCGAGCCCCTGCTTGGCGTTATTAGCCGGACAATCGCTACCAGTATTTCAGGTGTGACTTACAAAAAGGGCAGTTCCCCAGAATTAGAAAATCAACACAGCAAGCCGCCTAAAAGCGGCCCGCATCCCGCATAAGGCGGGATGGATGAGTGATGCGCACACGGTTCAGAGTCCGGGCGGCCAGTATTACAGGTACGAGCAGGTACGAGCAGGTACGAGCGTACCGGTTGATTTTTTTATTTATACCCCTAGCAACCTAGCCTTGAAACACTGATGCCTGGCCTAGCGGTTGCTACTCGTAACACCAAGCGCGGTCCACCACTCTGAGCCCGAGACCGATCGCTCCCCGCACCACGCTCCCCGGCGGCCGCACTGCCCGGCGGCCAAGCCTCTGCGAAGTTGAACTCCACCCCTGGCCTGCGATGCTGGCCCCGCGCGGGGTTGCCAGCGGGCTGCGCCCCCCGCAGCGGGGCCATGGCCGGAGATTGGTGTTGTGGGAAGAGTGGATATGTCCGTACAAGCGTTACGAGTGCAGCCCGCCGCTCTCCAGCGCGCGGCACCGGGCGGGCGGTGGGGTCCGCCCACTTGCAGTGGCGGCCGCCCTGCTGGGGTGGGACTCTGCCGGGTGCAGTGTGGAACCGCGGGGCGGGGGAGAGTGGGGCGCCGTGGAGGCGAGTCGTGGTGGTGGTGTGCGGGGCGGGGCGGTCGGAGGGCGTCCCGGAGGCGCGGTGGTGGGCGAAGTACGAAAAGCTGGTGGCCTTCAAGGAGCGGAAGGGGCACTGCCAGGTGCCGTACAGGTATGTGGAGAACCCGGCGCTAGGAATGTGGGTCCAAAGACAGCGGGTGAAGTACAAGCAAGGAAACCTGGACGATAAGCGGTTGGCTCTGCTGGAGGCGCTGGGCTTTGTGTGGGACCCCTTGGAGGCGGACTGGCAGGACATGTACGCACAGCTGAAGGAGTACCGGCGCGAGGAAGGGCACTTCCGGGTGCCTAGGGAGTATGGGGACAGCCCGGCGCTGGGGCCGTGGGTCGGAACACAGCGGACAGCGTACCACCAGGGCAAGCTGGACGACGAGCGGGCCGCGCTGCTGGAGGCGCTGGGCTTTGTGTGGGACCCCTTGGAGGCGGACTGGCAGGACATGTACAGTCAGCTGGAGGAGTACCGGCGCGAGGAGGGGCACTGCCGGGTGCCTAGGGGGTATGGGGACAGCCCGGCGCTGGGGTTGTGGGTCGGAACACAGCGGACAGCGTACCACCAGGGCAAGCTGGACGACGAGCGGGCCGCGCTGCTGGAGGCGCTGGGCTTTGTGTGGGACCCCTTGGAGGCGGACTGGCAGGACATGTACAGTCAGCTGGAGGAGTACCGGCGCGAGGAGGGGCACTGCCGGGTGCCTAGGGGGTATGGGGACAGCCCGGCGCTGGGGTTGTGGGTCGGAAGACAGCGGATGGAGTACCACCAGGGCAAGCTGGGCGAGGGGCGCGTGGCTCTTCTGGAGGACTTGGGCTTTGAGTGGCGCCTGCAAGAGGGTCACCCTGGGTGCACCGAGGCGCAGGAGGCTCAGTGGGAGGAGCGCTTGGCCGAGCTGCTGGCCTTCAAGGCGGAGCATGGCCACTGCCGAGTGCCGCAGACATACAAGCCCAATCCGCCGCTGGGGTGGTGGGTCAGCACACAACGGCAGCTGGCATGGAGGCAGAAACTGAAGAAGCACCGACAGAGGCGGCTGCAGGGAGTGGGCTTTGTGTGGCGGGTGGGGCGCGGCAGGGGCTCATCCCCTGGGGACCGTGCATGAGCAGCATGATGCGCCTCTTACAGAGCTCCTGGGCAGCTTCGGATGTGGCCCTGATTACCCACCATGGACAACCCCAGCCCCTTTTCGCACAAACTACATCCTTCTTTGATGCGGAAGCAATGCCATCTCTTGCGTGGCTAGCAATCCAGCATTGCCGCGGAGCATGTCAACAATGTGGCCAATGTAAGCAAACAAACAAACCCCATCCACGGCTTTCCGGTGATGAGCATTTGCGCGTGCATGCGGGCAGGTCGTAATTTCTCTATGAAGTGGGACGGATTGGATGTCGTTTGGGTGTTAATACAGTTTGGGTTTGGTGCTGGATCCACGTGTGGGGTTGTGTTGGGTTGGATGCTGAACAATTGCGATGCGCTGCCATGCTGCGTGATGATCGACGTCGCGGCGATGCCCGATGCGGTGCAGACAACCATGCCCCACCACACTCGGCATGGCACCATCCAACACAGCTACGGGCAGCACGTGGCCTCTGTGTTTGCAGGGCTGCTGAGCGCAACAGCGACCCGCCATGGATCACTAGTAGCAGCCTAGCTGCACGATGTCATGGCGAGGAACTGATGCGATTGTATAAAGGGAGAAGCCAAGGGTGAGAACTGAGGCATCCGTGACATCGGTCATGTGCTTGCATGTGGCTGCCGCTTCCATACAAAGGATGCATGTATACCTGAATGTTCTGGGCAGCCCCTGGTGATACTAACCTCCTGTCGGCGCAGCAACTCCGGACTCTCTGCCAACCCTACTACATGCCCCCACGGGGAGCCTGCAGGACACCGCCCATCTAATTCCAGTACGCAGAGTCGATCTCCGGCTTGCCGAGCTCCAGCTTTGCTCTCTCAATGGCAATCAGCGCTTGGCAGCCAGGCGGCACAAAGTAGTCCTTCATCAGCTTTGAGTCGTCATCCATCTTCTGGCCAGCGTAGATCAGCTCCTGCAGCAACATGTCCGGGTCCGCAAACATATGAGCACTGAGCATTCGTGATGGAGTTTGTGCGCATGATCATCCAGGTGAACCCCACCCTGGCGGAATGGACCAGGAGTAATATAACAAGCAGCAAGATATCAAGTTCAGCTAATCTGAATCGGATACTGGTAATGCTTCACTTCATGTGTATCTACTGCTGACTGCTTGCCCGTAATTGAGGTAATAGTGCAATCACACATGCAGGCAGGAAGACAATCTATCCTGCGAGGTACAGCCGAGTGAAGATACCGCTGCTATTGCCGCCTCGCTTGTGTAAAAACTCGGGTAAGGAGACCGATACCGATCCGTACCCTCCTAGCTTATCGCAGCCTCAGAGTGCAATGGTGAATCAGTCTGATATAAAGCATATCACCGGCTCACACTACGTCGGTCCACATGAAATAAACGCCGCCTTTAAGGTGGTATTGGCAGTAGCCAGCCGGTGGGATGAACATGGGTGACACTGGGCGCTCTCTGATCACAGTAATTGTATCTAGAACGAGGCAGTAGCGTGTGTGGCGGGCGCCGACCAGGTCACTCCACTGCTGAATGCCAGGCGTGTTTCTGATGCCTTCCGGCTTGTTCGACCTCGCAATGCCGCCGTCAAACAGCGCTTTCTTCACCTGGCACGCAGTAGCAGGAGGAGGAAACATAATCGTTCAGAGAGTCCCGCACATCATCATCAGGCAGAGCTATCAGTGAGTTCTGATCTGGGTGGCTGGTCGATCTACCCATCGGAATTGTTCTGCGCAATTTTGTCAGTATTTTAATTTTGAGCACATAAGAAAACCATGTGCGCACGCAGGCATCCTGCGAGCGTGCTTTACCGAGGCGCATTACAATCATGGGGTACTATAGATCTATAATAGCCTGCTTTGACGGATATACTGTAAAGTCTAAAGATTGTCGTTTGTAGGGTCTCCAACGTCGGGTTGTCATACAGTGTTACAATACCGACGGGGGGAAGTAGAAATCTTTTTGTCCCTGGAAAGTGGAAAGGCGGGGTCTCATACCTTTTCAACGGTCCAGTCCGGGTGCGCCGTCACGCGGTAGCGGCAGCCGGAGCAAAAGAAGGCCTGCGGCACCAGGTTTAGGGTTGAATAAGAGGTATATTACTACGGTGCTGAAACCTTCCGCACCTTGCAAGGAACCGACGGGTAAGGATACCCGGTCTTAAAGGTACCGGCGGGCGACGGGTAGAGTATACTGAGACTCGCTAATGACGGGGCCTAGGAAGCGGCTTACTGCTACGCACATACTGAAGCCTATGTATTATTTGTCGTGCCGACAGTCGTAGAATGACTGAATGAAAAGCAAGCACGGCAGCGCCATTATTGCACGGAGTTCTCAGTTTACCATATGATCCATGTCCTTGCGCCTCGGGACAGTCGGCAGCCCCTCGAAGGGCATGTCCATGTTTGACAGCTCTTCGAACACCTCCGCCTCCTTGTCCGCGGGGATCAGCTTGTTCTCGTCACAGTCCCATGCGCCCTTGCCGAGACTCATGTTGCCCGTGGCATTGCCACCGGCTGCAGCCTTATCGGTTTCCATCTGGGCGGTCATGCTGGTGCTTTATGCGTAGTCGTGGAGTGCGGCCGGCTGATGGGGAGCAAGCAAGTCGAGAAGTAGGGTATGTGGCGATTATCTACCTCGACTTGCTCTGCACTACAAAGGGTCTTATTCTTACGATGTCGCACGCGGAGCGACTTATGAACAAAGTGTTTAGCTGTCGGAGACGCGACGACGGCTTGCTGACAATAGCACTGAGTAATTATGGCGCGCAGTCGGTGCCGTCGTTGAGGGATGGCTCCCGTCTTTGTAGAACTCTAATGCGTTCCCTGCGCCGAGGCATGATGCTGCGCCGACATCGAGCGCGGCACACTACTCGACGGATACGAAGATGCATCATGATATGCGCGGAGGCGAACCGTCGCGCATAGTCGCTGCTATGAATAATAAGGCGGACAAGAAGTCGTCAAACACAGGTGCCCGTAGTGGCCCGTGCGTTATTCGTCGTCTACTCGTCTCGAATCGAGCATGAATGATGAGCGCACTTCGATTTCGACGAGAAACGACGCACCACGCTGGCACGCGGAACATACGAGGCAATGTGTGTACTGTACATCGATTTCGACACCGGGGACGCGGATCACGCAGACAAGATGGACCGGACTGAGAAATCTAGGCGGATTCATCTTATAATAAACGCGGCTGGAATGGGCGGAGGAGGGCCCATCACGTTATATTAATTCCGACTCAAAGTCCGGCAGTCCGCCACACCAAATGCCAACTCACCCGCGTGGCACTTCCAGATGCCGGCCCACCCTCAGTGGCCGAGCGCCTAAAGGCACCTACCTACTCACACAATCATGTACGACTGCATGCCACCCCGGTCCCTCTGTTGCCACGTACACTGATTGTCGTAACGTTTCAGTGCAGCATCTGCCATCCCCTCCCCCCTCACCGCACACGGTATTACATGCAACGCCAGCACCGCCACACATGGCCACTACAAGCGCGCACGCACCCCCCCCCCCCCCCCCCCCCCCCACCCCCATGCACACTCTTTCATGCACAGATGACGCCATGTCGTCGCTACCTCTACATGCACTCATTCCTTACCCGTCGCAGTACGAGGTACCCGTTCGAGTTGCGACAAGACAGTACCGTGGTGCGCATCGGCACTAACTCAACGGTCTTACTTCGAATGCATGGAATTATATACGTACTTTCATGTTGTAACCGAACCGGCTTCCGTCCTTGTCATTACCCGATACGGAATTACGCGTTATGGTATTTACATACATTCGCACCAACTAACTCGTCCCTTATGTGCTCCCGTCCCGCATCCCCATCCTTCCATGCATGCCCTTCTCACGAAGCCGCCCCCTGCATGCACCCTGACAAGGACCATGCAGGTGCTCAGCGGTCCCCGCCATGCGTACAACAAGTCCGCGAGCCGACGCAAAGGCCCGGCCATAGCACCATCCCCACCGCTGTTCGGAAACCCTGAAACCCTAAATCCCTAAATCCCCACCGCTGTTCGGAATTCCGTTACGATGGGAGGTTACTAGGTGGCCGCCCGCGCGCCCGCGACACTACCGGTGTGCGCACCAATATAATAATCCAGGGCGCCGTGAAGGGAGGGGGGGACCCCGCCCGAAATAAAGGCAGTTAAGTCCTCAGGCGTTGACGCACTAACCTGACTACTAATAAAATCCCTGAACTCCGGAACTAACAACCCAAAATTATGACGGTGATACCCCCACCGCGGGCACTCCACCAACATATGTTCGATAGTCTCAGATTCACCTCCGCCACATGCAGGGCAGTGTTCAAGGAACCGCTCAGGCATGGCATGAATCCGGGCCAATCGGCGGGCAGTGGGAAATACTCGGGTGCGTAATTGTATCATAATGTGCAACCCGGCCACAACCCCCGCGGGGACACCCACACCGTACTGTGGCAACGGGTTTGACGCATAGGACGCCTGGACATATATACCCCAGGTGTTATTGCGTGCTAACGATACCGACGATTCGTAACGCGCCCACACCGATGCCTTTACTAGTTTAGCGGCATCGCGCGCGGCTAGTGACCTCCACTCAAGTGGAAGGTGCGCCCCCTCAGCTAGCCCTACGTTCGCCCTAGCTAGTCGATCTAACCACCGCACAGTCCCCGACGTCCACGTGTTAGGGCGCGCCCGACTTGGCTGATCTACTAAATGGGTTATACATGTATTCAAGTCGGATGCTTTAAGGAACGCCCGAGCCCGTGCCGCAGCGGCCGTAGCCTCTATGGGCGCAATATCCAATTCCCGCATCATCGGTGCAGTGGCTACCCCAGGGGAGTTTTTACCTACCCCAATGAGGCAACGCAAGCACTGATTGAGTACAGTTTGTAATTTATTTGCGCCGCTAGTTCTATCCATGCCCCATACTTCACACCCATAAGTTAAAACCGGCATTACACAGGTTTTAAAACCGACACACGCACATTAATAGGGATTATGTCCCGTCCACCGACTAATACCGAATCGAGCGCCTCAATAGCGCGTTTACCCTTCTTAACCCGGTCGTCTACTATGTGTTGCATACCTAAATCCGACTTAATGACCGTACCCAAGTACCTATATTCATTTACAACCGGTACCCGTTCCCCCCCAAGCTGCCATCGGGCAGCTTGTTCGCGTAACGCGGTCTCGTCGGAATATCGGCCTAATGCCATCACCCCACACTTAAGTACCCCAAACCCCATAAAATGATCCTCCGCCCACTGCGAGAAGTGGGCGAACATGGCATGCAGGTTATCGAACGAGCATGTGATACCAACAGCGTCGTCCGCGTATAACTGACCTGGCACCCTTAGTGGTTGCCTTGCTGCTAATGTGTCAGTGCACCCTGGTACATCACATCCTAGATGTTCTACCCCATCGAATATATCGTTAATAAATATGTTAAATAGGATGGGGGAAGCGGGGCATCCCTGTCGGAGGCCACGCTCTATGGGTATGGGGTCTGATAGTGTTCCCGGGGCCACCCCTGTCTTGACCCGTACCATACTATCCCTGTATAAAGTTTTAATGAAGGTAAGCATATGACCCGAAACTCCTATGGCTTGTAGTTTTAGGAATAAAAGCTCATGAAGTACGGTGTCATATGCCTTCCTAAAGTCAATAAAACCCGCGTACGTGGGTAGACCTGCCGCTTGGCGACGAGCCGCGATATCGAACAAGCTGGCGACTTGCATGGGGCCCTCCTCATTCCGCATAAAACCCGCTTGCCAACGGCGGATTATCCCTTTAGCTTGGCAGACGTCTTGCAAGCGTTGGGAAATGACGGTCATAAGGAGTTTCATAGCGGCACCCATAATCGAAATACCCCTATAATTGTCCATAACGGTCGCGTCGCCTTTCTTGGGCACCGATACTATGGCCGAGCTACGCCACTGCTGGGGGATATAGTTCTTAGTCCATATCCCGTTAATTAAGGCCAGCAATGCCTTGCCAAAATGGCTATTCGGGGCGTATATCGCCAATTTTAAAGCCTCTGCAGTGATCCCATCCTGCCCCTGGGCCTTATTATTTTTTAAACGCCTAACTTTCCGGCTAACGCTAGATTGGTGTACCTGGGTTCACTAAACAGATACATGTCGTCGACCGGCCATATCACACTCAAGGTTTAATCGTTTTTCCTCGTCCTTCCAGTATGTTGATGCTAACTCATCTCTCTAGCTGCGGTAGAGAGTACAAACCCTAACAGGGTTTCTGGACCGTCATCTGGAAACCCTAAAATCGGGATATCGGCCAGATTTCGGCGATAATCTCAGCGAAAAACTTTATGCGCTGATTCCTCTATCACCCAGGGGGAGTGCCGCACCCAAACCACCATGATTCCCGGGCCTTTTGGTCCCTATTGGCCATGGAAGATGGGATGTTGGTACAGTGGGCGGGGTGGCGGCCATCGTCGGGGTCGACGGCGGCCGATAAATTATCGACAAAAGACAGAAAAATGCAAAAAAATACGTAAAATATTTCTGAAAATGCAAGACACTCATATAATGATAACCATCAATGCCCAGAAAGATAGGATTACACAGAGGGATGAGTTTACATGTCCGGTACACGGTTGGTGTTGATGGTGGGAGAGTTGGCGGGTCCAATCTTGGCCCATCCATCCGCCTGCAGGTGGGCTGCAACATGCCTGGCGAAGCATGGGCGGGTGCAGAGGGATGAGCACACAGGGGCGCCGCAGTCAGAGCAAATGCTACGGACCAGGTTGCGGCGGCATTCCACACACTGCCTACGCTTGGCGCGTTCTTTGCCATCCTTGAACTTGCTGGGGGTGTTCTCAGGGTTGGGAGCGGAGTACATCGTAGCTGTGCGCTTGGTGCCTTTTGTGCGCCAGCCCTCAAACGCGCGGGGCACTCCAGAGGGTCCGTCACCTGTCTCAGTATCAAAGGGACTAGGAGCACTGCAATGAGAGCTCTTTGAGCTGCGGGTAGTTGCACGGCTGCGGGGGACAGGCGAGGTGCTGTGCAGGCCAGATGCAGAGCCCATCATCTCAGCCCTCCCCTCCGCAACCAGCGCGTCCGCCATGGCGCACTTCCACTCATGACGCGTCATGTCCTTGTTGTTGGTGAAAGAAGTGTAGCACAGGTAGGCGTTGGATTCGGCCATTGCAGCGGTGTACAGCCAGAACCGGAGCACAGCACTACGGGGGCCCCAGCCAGTGGCACAGAGTGGGGGCCCACACTCAGCTTGTTGTTGATGTCCACCGCGTTGAAGTGCTGCCGATAGGTGGCGTGGCTCTCCCGTCGCTCCACCTCGTAGCGGTACTTGTGTACGCGGCCGTCCTTGTACTTGGACTTCAGTCGCTCCACAGGCGGTGTGATAGCATCACTGCAGCATGTATGCACAAGGAGCATGGGTTGGGTATCCTGCCAGGCGGAGGCATAGACCATGCAGCGCTCACCAGGCTTGCCAGGAACATCATGCTCCTTTTGCAGTGACGCGAAGTTGATGCGCGCTCCTGCCACAGCACTACTGAGGCGTTGCTGATTCCTCTATCACCCAGTCCTGGCATGTCTCGCTCTAATGACTGTCAGGCAGGTCCCCAGGGTCGCCCCAGAAGCGAAAGTAGGCGCGCCACTCGTTGAAGCGGCGCTGTGTCATCAGCGCAGCGAAGCCATAGCGGGTAGGCATCGCCGTGATGGAGGGCACTGCAGGGTTGTCCCACAGCTCCTCCAGCGACACCGTCGAGTGAAGCGTCATCGCGAGTAGAACCGCCAGAAAGACCTTGAACTCCGCCAGGGAGAAGGGGACGACACTGCTCCCCCCCTTCTCGGTGTGGCGGCGCTGGTTCATGGCATCGACGGCGCGCGACATCGCGCTGAGGGGGAACCACTGCCAGAAGTGCCATGCCACGCCCGCCTGCGCCGCCTCACTGTGGTTGCGGCGGTAGTGGCCGGAACGTGGGGGGTACGCTCTGGCCTGCTCACGCTGACAGCGGTAGCAAGAGGCGGGTTCCCAGTCAGGCGGCGGAAGCTCGGTGGGGGTGGGGCGAGGGGTTGGTGCCGCGGGATATTCGTCGGGTTCGGCGGAGTCACCAGCGGGCTCGGCATCGGCGTCCGCAAACGCATCCAGCAGCTGCTGGTTGGCCGCCTGCACCTCCTCCAAGTCAACGGTGGTCGGACCCACCCGCCTGTGCTCCGCGGGGGCCGCTGCTGGGGCGGGGGGGACGAGGGCGGCAGCCTTGAGGCTGACCTCACGCTCTATCTCAGGGTGATCTTTGGCGAAAGTGACGCGATGCCACGCGCCAGAGTGGCCACAGACGACGCCGCGCAGCGTGACACCCGCCACGGGCTCCCCTGGGTGGGCAGCAACCCATACCTTCTTGGCGGCGTCGGTTATATCACCGAAACGGACAGTAATGGCCGTTCCGAGGGGCAGCCGCATGGTGGGCAGGTGGTGGTGGTGGCGGCGGCGGAGCCCGCGATCTGCTGGGCCCATCGCATGCGCATTGTGGGTATCTGGCCCACCCCCGCCGCGAAAACTATATCCCAGCTGCCTTGGGGTGTCAGCTACGAGGCCTGACCGTTGGTTACGGTTGGGACGACCTCCGTTGCTCAGAAATTCTATTTAACTATTTAGTGCACCAAGGTGCACTATAGGTGTACCGGGGTTCACGTCCGTTAGCCGGAAAGCCGCATGGACAGCAAGTCATGTTCCGGGATCTTACCGCCATGTAGTAAAAATGCACGGAATCTGTCCGAATATGAATAATGCACTCACGGCGTTTCTCGTCCACTGCATTCCGGCTAGTCATTCCAATTTCAAGTTGAGTCTGGTTCTGCCATAAAGGTCGCGCAATTTGTTTTACACGGACAATAGCCGAAATTGGCATGAAGGTTCACTCAAAGCGTGGAGAGAAGACGAAGTCTAGGGGGGGGGGGGGGGGGGGGGCTGTAGTGTGGAACACAGCGAAACTGGAAGATGGCACGCTTAGTTGTTGCGGCTTTTATGTATACTCGTGCTGCACAAAAAGATGGCGCAGCGACGGGTAAACTAGTAACCCGTACCACTCAGCGGCACATGTAGTCGGAACGCGATTAGGCGAAGAGGAAACCCCATAAACTACTTTAGATCATCCATTTCAAGTTGAATCTGGGTTTTCCAGGGAAGAGCGAACGAAAAGAGCGGCAGATTGACGACGAAGCGGGGGAAGCGACACGTCACGTAGGGGGCACAGGAAGGGCCACCGCTGGTGAGTCTTGTATGAGGGGGGCGATGTGGCCGAAGAAGAACCATGCGCCATGTGAAGGGAGAACGGCGGGGACGATGTAGTCAAGGACGACGTCGGACTTGCGCGCCCACCCGCCTTGATAGCGGATGTGGGACATCGGGACTCCGATGAGTTCGCAGCAGACGCTCTGCCCTTCCGGAGGCTGGGGGAAGTCCATGAGGTGCCAATAGGGGGGATGCACCAACGAGACGAACGGCCGTAGAGAGCCAGTCGGACATGATAGCTAGCGGCAGTCCACGACTTGGAGTGCTCGCTAGGGGTGACAACCCACAAGTTGGTCTCGGCCAAGGAAACATGGCCCAAAGAGACGGACAAAACGTATTCGGTGTAGTGGTGCAAAAGACGGGCCACGCGGGGGTGCTCCTCGCCGGGAAGGGGCTGTAAGCGCAAGTCGCCGGGACCGCGCCGAGCGGCGCGGCGCTTCTCGCGGTACACATGTAGGGTGATGTTGTATGAGTCGACGTAAAGGTCTCGCACTCGGCAGGACACGCCAGTAAGTCCACGGGCAAAAAACATGAAGTCGTCGATCGCGGCCATGAGGGCCCGGAAGTCGATTCGATACTCGGGAGGAGGAGTAGAAACATTTTATTCGGCACTCTCAATGAAAGAGTAAGCGACACCAGCAGCAAGCGGGACCAGTAAAGCGACAGCCTCGAGGCGGCGTTGCCTGAGCATCATGCCACGGGTCGCCGCGGGGAGGTGCATGCTGTCCTTAGTTATGGGGTCGATGTTGTGCACTTCGAAGAAGACGGTGTTGATGATGACCGACAAGTAGGGCCGCAATGACTTCGCACCAATGTGACCCCCTCACAAATCCATGCGACGTACCGAACGTCGGTGGCAGTGGTCGCCTTCAAGGGGCTCATGTTCTCCGAGTCGTGACAAAACTCGGCGGATTGAGTCCGTTTTCCGGAGTAGCTCCGCAAAGTTTGGGCGGTGAGACTACATGAGAGAACGTCAAGGGCGCGCTGTCTCACCTCGTCCGAGCAAAAAGCCTCGTGTATTCGGGTCCGGAGTGAAGCTGCCCAGGGGGCGAGAGCTTCGGGCTCGTCAATGGCGTAAGTGCGACTATTGACCGAAGCCAAAACACGGCGCCGGGCAATCCCGGCAAAATATTCGGCGTCCGCTAAATTTTCGACGGCTGAAATGTAACTGTTGGAAGGGTTAGACACGGTACATGTTTGCGGGGCAAGGTTCAGGTAGGAGGCCCGCCCCGCGCGCCCGTCGCGCTCGTAGCGCGCGTCTCGCGCGTAACGAGCATACACACGCGAACGAAGGTCGTCGTTGCGAACTACTTGTAACTTGGCAGGCGGCAACTACGGCGGGCGAAGCGATATATCCATCGGACGTGTATGTACTAGGCAAAAACACCCGTAGCGAGTACCCGGGCCGAGCACCCAAGGTGGCGGTACCTACTGTAGAGTAACAACCGACGGACACAGTGAAGAAATGGTACGTGAGACGGGCTGTTCAAAAGTCATTGCAGGTGTGCGGATGGTTGAGCCGCACTAGGCCTCGTGTTGTATGAAGCGCCGCACCGAGGAAGGTATAAATGAAGTATGTAGGGTTGGGGGGTCCGGTCCGGACACGGGGCGCTCATCCCGCCGTTGAATGAGCTGTCAAGGTACGCCGTGCGGTGGTCACCGAAAGGCGACCTCACAAAGCGTCAGCTGCTCCGATGGAAGGCGTCCCACGCCATCACTCGTGCTCACCTTCGCGGCTGCGCCGATGACCACCACCACACCCACGTCCACGCCCGCGACCTGCGAGCGTCGCATGCACTCGAGCAGTGGCGTTGGCCTTGGCGTTGTTGGCGACCGTCGCCTCGAAGACGCGCTTGTCGTAATCGCGCATCGGATCGCCGAATGCCACCGAGCCCAAGAGTTCCGCTGCGGGTCGGAAATGATGAGCCCGCAACACGTCCGCCAACACCCCTTGGTCACCGTGCACGCGCTTGATCTCGCAAAGCCTCATGTTGAGGAAGGTTACTAAGACGAAATCGGAACGCTTTGTCGATGGCCTCGGCGTGGTCGCGAGCACGCGCGAAGCACGGGGTGAAGTCTTGATTAGCCGCCGGAACGTAGGGTAGCACCTCGTCGAGAGCCAGGAAGGGAGCAGCGATGCGCGCCCCAAAGCACGTCAAGCATCCAGTGCACTCTCCCTGGGCAAGCAGACCCCGGTCATCCTGCTTGAGGTAGTCGTTCGTCAGGCCGGTACGCAGCGAGAATACCCCGGGTACCAAGGTGACCGGTCGCGCGTCCTCGTAACCATGCTTTGCTCTCTGCCGTAACTTTGACACCGCGAGGCAATCTTCCTCGTCACTCGCGGATTTTAAACCGACACGGCTGCTCTGGGCTAGCGGAGGTCGGGCGCACTGCTGCTCCCCCGCTGCATGTCAACTGCCATGCATCGCGCTGCGCGGGTCCACAGCCATGTGCTCCATCGCCAACGAGTGACACCGCGTCAGCCACGAGCCGTCAATCAAGCTAGCGACGAAGTGAGCTCTAGCAGCAATGTAGACCGGGCATGCAAGCATGTTTGCTTGCAACGACTTGAGCGTGGGCTTGGCGATGGGGTCTTCTCCATCTGGCATGGTAACGCACGGACGAGCGAATTAGAATATCACGCGCGGATGGTGAGCCATATGTGGCCTTTACGCAACCCGTGACCTTGTCCGCAACATGTTACGGGACAGTTAATGGTTGTGTGGAACACAGCGGAAATGGAAAATGGCAAGCTCAAATGTGGTGGCTACTTTTATGCCTACTCGCGTTGCTTGCACACAAAGGGCGCAGCAACGGGTGAACTAGTAACCCGTACCACTCAGCAGCAGCACATGTTGCCGGAAAGAGGAAACCTCATAAACTACACCCCTCCACATAAGTCCGGGTTTTGCATTTTCGATCGCAAAGCGCGTGCAAGGGCGAGGAGAACGCCGGCTGCATGTGCATACATGCTAACTACAGTAGGAATAGTTCGGGCAAATGCCTATTGTGCGCTTTATACCCACCCGCGCGACAACACAACCATTTTTGGGCGCCCTTTAAAAACGCGAAATCAATGTATGATGCGTTGGCGCTAGAAAATAGGGTGTTGCGCCAACCGTTTAAACCTATTCATGTAGCGGCACTCGTCGCACCAAACTCGGTGAATACGGCCCTTGGCATAAGCTGCACACACCGTGCGTGTAGGCCACTGAAAGCATGTCGCTATAGGCATGACGCGACACCCCAACGACAAGCTGGCCACTGTGGAGAGCAGTTTTGGGGTGAAAATGCTGCTGTTTCTGTGGCGAACGCACGTAGGAGAGGCGCTCGATGGCCCCCTCGGCGTACGGCGATGCTCTACTATGGGGGCGCGTGGTGGAATGCCAGTTGCATCGTTTCGTGGGCGGGGTGGCGCGGTAGGGGCGTGGACTTTAACTAATATGAAATTCCTTGAAAAATGCTGTGGAAATGGCATTTTGGCTGGTAGATGTGTGTATCGCTAGGAGGCGGCACATGCCAAGTGTTGGTGGTCCGTGGTCATCCAAACACATAACGCTCTCGCACAGCCGAGTATGGGGCTTAGACACGCACTTGGCGCAAAGCCACGCGCCCAACATGGGTGGGCACATGAGGCAGTGAGGGGCAACTTGGATGATCATCTTTGGGGATTTTTTCCAGGGCCCCAAAAATCGAATTTTTGATTTTAGAAGATTGCTTTCAACGCAAATTTGAACGAGCAGTTGCGTGATATTTTTAAAACAAATTTCCGAGCAAACCCTGAGAAGTTATAGCGTTTTAAAGCCAAGGGGGTGTTGCTGAGCGTGGCCGACACTGATGCCATGCCAGTGCGGCAGTCTCAACATGATAGAGACTCAAAGACAAAGGTGGGTGTGCAGTGGGGGTGCAGAGGCGAGTGGCTACAGTGTTTTTCAGCATAGAACAATTGTTGTTCACAACGCTTACCACATGGCAGCATTATTATACAGTACATATACTCGTAGTCACAGGTACACATTGTACTAGTACGCACATGTACCAACTCGTAGTATATCGTACTCGTATAATTGTCACACCAGCATCGCAACGCGACATGTACTAGCCGCCGCCCACACGGCTGCACCCCAATCAAATGCACCCGAGCCCCTCGCCGATGTGTTTCCTCACGCGTTCATGGCCATGCCGCCGTTTGGTTGTCTATTCACGCGCGTCGGCGTGTGCGTGATACCGACCCTGCTTTTGGTGCAGGTGCAGGCGACGCCCATCCACGCACGCACCAAGTGCAGCGTGACACCCTAGCCAAAGGTCTTTTAGCTTCGGTTTGAGCCACTCATCATGCAGGTCTTATAAAACCCTCTGAGATCCCAGGGTTTCATCTCATATACCCTACGTTCAGGTACCCTAGACTTCTGAAGTCTTGAGACTGCCGAAAAGGGACCCCAAACTTATGTGGAGGGGTGTAGTTACATGATAACGTCGATTCGAAGTCGTCGCCGCGCGCCGCACTACTTGCAGCAAGCCCTGTCGGCGCGCGGCGCGCGCATGCTAATAATGCTGCGCGCTTCTGCTGATGCGCTGCTGACGGTACCGTCCGTACGAGTAGCAGTACAGGGTAATCCGCCATGCCCTTATTAGGTCTGCTTCGACCAGATGCCTGCTGTAATCTTGTAACCTGTAATCCTAGCGACGACTAGTTTTATTACATCAGGGCTGTAACAAATGCGCACTACAAAGAGAACTAACAGCAACTATGAAAGGTTGCCAGCAAAAGAGAGACATAAGCCTGAAACCAAGGTCGAGCAGGAGGCCATGGAGCCAAGAACCAAGGAGGAGCCAAGGGAACCACGAAGTAGCCAAGCTCCCAATCCTAGCGACGACTCATCGTGCTATAGTCGATGTTGATCTGCCAATCAGTACCTGGCAGTACAAATAAATACACAAACACATTCGCTATATGTTCCGCATAAGGATTATGTATGACAGCAGGTGGCGCGCGCCATTGCACGGGAGCAGGTGCGCCGTCGTAGGAAGTGCCGATATACCGGACCACAAAGATGAACATCGATACCAGCAACAAGGATGTGAGGTCCCATATCCATGTGGTCGCCGGGTGCGGTCGCGCGTGATGCACGTCCATATACTTTATATGCATAATATATGCAATATATCGCCTTCTGCTGCTAGCTCATGTAAATATATGCAATATACATGCTGCTGGCGGGATAACGCTCCAGCACCACGCCCCATCGCCACGCCAGCTATTGATATATACCGGACCACAACACCTCGCAACAAGATGTTAATATGATTCGTTTTGATGCCGGCTGCACAAGCCACACAACCTTCACTGATATTCTCGCTCGTTTCATCTGTACATATATGGGCGTGGAGTCATCTCCTTGATACACTGGGCCACGAAACACTGCCTCGATTCTAACGTCTCTCATACGAAATCAAGAAACACCTCACTGATGCACCACGCCGATAATGGTTCGCGTTAGATCCTCTAGTACTGGTGCATGTTCCGGGTGACTTTTGGGAGGAATGCGGCGCAGCGCTTGTGGCAATCGCTTACAAGGCTTTATCGCAAGGTCAGGCCTCACTCCGAGGGCTGCCTGATGTGGATCGGGAGCCTTCATCGGGACAGTCCCCTGTCCCCTGTACCGGCCGGCCAGTTGGCCACGCGCCAGCAGGCCTATCATCTCAGGCAAGGGACAAAGGGGGAAAAACACCGGTCCGCAGGAGTGGCTGCCTTCCCCGCTGCCCGCTCTGCATTGGTTGCTGGTGGCCGCCCGTCTTCTCAGAGGCCTGCCCTGAGCTCAGGCCAGCGCTGCCAGGAACTGTGGCGGCTCCGCGCCCTCGTTGAGGCGGGAGAGCGGCAGAAAGTGTGGGCGGTTGGCGTCCGCGACATAGCGCTGCGCAGCGGACAGCGCCCCCCGCCGGCACGCCTCTGGTGCCGCGCCGCCCACCCACACAAACAGCTCCGCGCCCGAGTCCAGCAGGAACACGGCGTCCTTGCGAAGCACGCCGCGCGCTGCGCGCCGCTCCCGCGCCAGGCGCAGCTTTCCAGGAGCCCAGCGTCGCTCCTCGAGCCGGAACAGCGCGGGGAACCCCTCCCGGGCGGCGTTGCCGGCGTCTGGTCGGCCTTCCTTGCGGCGGTGTGGCCATCCCGGCAGGCAGGTGCGGCGCCCCCCAAGCGCCGCCCAGAACTCCGCGCCCTCCGCGTCCTCGTCCACCACCTCCATGGCGGCCCCGGCACCGTAGGTCGCCTGCAGGGCGCGCGCCACGCCCTCGCCCACCGCCCGCTCCGCCACGCTGGACGCCCCGCCCACCCACTTCCACACGCGCCGCCCGTCTCCCAGCACAAACACGTCGCCGGAGCGCAGCGCGGCCCGCCCCGGCGCCACGTACTTCACCACCTCGCGCCCGCGGTCGCCCTTCACGCGCAGCAGCACCGCAGGCTGCTTGAGTTCCGCCACGTGCCGGAAGCCACTGTCCGCGCCACCAGGCACAACCTGCGGCGGCACGCCCGAGACTCAGTTGCCCCCTGGCTGGTGATCGCCCCCATCCCCACCGGCCGTCGGTCCATGCCGCACAGGCAGGGGGATCGATACTACTCGTGTCGTGCCTAGGCAGGCAGAGGAAGCTCACCATTTCCATTGGGATGTTTGCGCAGCTACTGAACAGGTAGGATATGTGCCACACTCCAGCGCACTCACGATATATAGACGCCCGTCATCATCACATGTACGCATGATGTGTTGACCGAATCGTGTAAAGCGGTGCTTTGACCATCCAACTGCGGGTCTCCCGCATCTAATCGTGTACAATAAGCAACAGGTCGCACATTCTGCTGTGTCGGTGGAGTAATGATGTGTTTGATGGCCGATACCGGGATGCGCATCCTTTTACGATACATATCCCCTTCTCAGCAGCGGACGCTAAACACCGCCGTCTCCCTCTGGCAAGTGGGCGGCAAGAACATATGCGCCAGGCTGCCGGACAGCATGAAGTGCCGCGCTGCGACATGCCCCACTCAACGATGCACGCATGCTATTAGGTACTGGCCGCAGGGATTGGAGCGACAGGAGGCCGGGCCCCTCCGACTCGACAGACAAGCGGAGCCGCGTGGCCAACCTTGATGGCGCCGCCCGGGAGGAGGGCCAGCAGCCCAGGCGGCTCGCTGCCCTGCACCACGCGGTGCTGCACCGCCGCGTCGCCCAGCAGGTGGTCCAGCTCCTGCGCCTTGTACGCGGCGGTGCCGAACTCGTCCGCGCTGCTGCCGGCGCCAATCCAGAAGTAGATGGCCCAGCCCAGCGCGCCGGTGGCCGCATGCTTCACAAAGGTGTGCAGCAGGACGTAGCTGTCACCTGCGGAGCGGCGGGCGCTGTTGATGCGAAGCGGCCTGCCCCCATTGGAGTAGCTCACTAGGCAAAAGAATCACAGTGACCACTACCGGTGTACATACTTCCGCTAATTGTCAATGTAGCTAAATAGCTAAAGATTTCCTTAATTAGCAGCCAACTTATCAAAAGATGAGGCTGGTCCTGGGCCGCTTGAGGTGTTATATCGCCTGCCTCTGACTGCCATCGTCGACTGAATGGCTCGCTGATGGCCGCAACGGTGATGCAGCCGCTATCTCCAGTTCTGTCCCGCCCTGTTTGTGTGCACTTTTCAAATACCCCTTCCCTGCATACGCCCCCCCTTGCAAACGCAGTCATGAGGGAGCTGCGACTCCAGGATGGGAGGCAGTGCGCTCACGCGCGTGCCGAGGTCAACGGGTGGTGGGGGGGGGGGGGGGGGGGGGGGGGCGCCTTCGTGGAACTGGCCGTATTTAGCTCGCGGCCACGGCACCACCTTGAACTGCTCGATGCGCCACACTTGCACGCCATGCTCCTTGCCGACGCCGCACCACTGCGGCTCCCCCGCAGCCGCGGCCGCCTTGATCCGCCGCTCCAGGTCGGAGCCCAGCAGCGCGACGTTGGTGTCGCGCAAGTAAACGCTGGGCGGCCGCCGCAGCACCATCGCGCGCCGGCTCGGCTCGGGGGTCTGGGAAGCGCGCCAAGCAGAATGCCCGCCAGGCCAGCGTGTGTTCGTACTGGCTTGCCTGCGGACGGGGTTGCTAATAGCGATTATACCGCGCGCGCCGGCGCGGGTGTGCTGATGGTCGTCGGTAGTTCAGCAGCAGGGGGCAGTATGAGAACCCCGCGCGGCCCTCGTCGCGCCGAACCGCCCCCCGTCGGAGCGGTCTGGTGTGAATTACAAAAAGGGCAGTTCCCGAGAATTAGAAAATCAACACAGCAAGCCGCCTAAAAGCGGCCCGCATCCCGCATAAGGCGGGATGGATGAGTGATGTGCACACGGTTCAGAGTCCGGGCCACGCGAGCACGTGTGTGTGTAGGTGATCCTCGGACGTGCTGTGCAGCTTCAGCAACGGGATGGGAGACGAATCTGCGCCGTCTGATGAGGCAGCGAGCACGCTCTCGAGCGGCCACCAAGCTCAGGACTCCGAGGAAATCTCTTGCGAGCAAGGCCTCCTGGTGAGCCCGGGTGATGCACCGAGTGCCCCGCGATGAGAGGGCACCCTGATCCGCAGCCAAGCATGCGATACCACGCACTGTGCGGTGCACCCCCTTGCTCACCTCACCCACTGTGCCGAAGACCATGCCCGTGTACTCCGACATATCCAGGATGTCTCGAAGAGGACCCTTCTGTCCGGGCTCTGTGTTGTGCCACGCCGCGTCCCGCGCAGCCAACCCCCGTTGTATGTCGCCCAACAGGGAGCGCTCAAACCGATCCACAGCTGTGGCCCGGGGCACTGAAGTGTACTTGACCCCGTACCGCATAGTCTTGAACTCTAGCAGCGTGGACTTCAAGCTCCGGGGATCATAGCTCCCGGTCACGACGTTGAACGCCGGAAGGGAGAGCTCTGCGTCCGGCACTAGGTCCTTGAGTTCATCCCGGGGTACGGTGTTGCCGAGAGGCACTGCCTGCTGGAACAAGTCATCCACCTCCCGCCGTACCGCGATACCTAGGTCGTGAACACAGTGATCGCGGAAGGCATCTGCGATAGCGTCGTGCTGTACACGCCAGTGAGCGTCTCCAGGCGCCGGGAGGTTCATGAGCGCGTCGCCGTATAGATCAACAATGACGGGGTTGTGCTCCGTCGAGGGCAGAATAATCTGGCACCCAACCACCGGGGCCAAGCACGGGCTAGGCAGAAAGAAGTACCCGGCAGCGACCTCTCGCAGCTCATGCGGAGTCATGGCTGTCCGCGCGGTGGGGATGGCCACTGTCCACATGCCTGACGCCGCGTCGAGCTGGTTGAACAAGATCCGTTCCCTACATGTGGCAGGGAGAGCGCACACCTCATTTCGAAGCCGGGAGTTGTTGGCTTGATCTAGAAATGCCGTCAGCTCCTTTTGCGAGCCCGACGCAGCCTCCACTTCCCGCTCCATCTGGCGTGCATCTGCGTCGCCGAGATGGCCAGCAGTAGCCGCTTGGAGGCGGCCCCACGCCTCGCGCATCTCCGCGGCGTAGCTGTCCGACCCATGAGCATCGTTGAGGAAGTGGTCATACTGGCGGGCGGAAGAATTTGCGTTGAAGCTGCCTCGGCAAAGTACGGACCCGAGCTGTGGGTCAAAGAAACCAGGGGTGGGGGTGTTGGTGCCGGAGTTCCTAGTCAGGAACCTTGGGAGGATGGCGTTCATGCAGCCGATGAAGGCGGCATCACGAACGGTAGCCATGCGGCGGATGCCAGCTCCCTTCAATCGAGTGGGGAGGTGAAGCCTGCTGCGCGCCATGGCCACTGCATCCTCGCTCAAGGTAGCCACCTCCGCTGCCATGGGGTCGGGGTCGTGCAAAAGCTCCGCCAAGAAATCGGTGACCACCGGATTGGTGTCGGTGCCATACGTGGAGGGATCAAAAGAGACCCCTAGCACCCGTTCGACCGCCGCGAGGATGGTGGCATCCACCGCCTCCGCAAAGGCCTCCACCTCGGACGGAAGACAATTGCGGAGCCAATACCCCGCCTTGTGTTGCATGCAATGCTTGAGCAGGGCCCATGCGTGGTGATGCAAGGCGTGGGTGTACCGACGGCTGGGCTTGGCAGACAGAAGCTTGCTCAGGCTAGCGTCCATCTCCTCTCGTAGCTCCTCCGCCTTGCCGCGCATGTACGCCTGCACATACTCTGGCGCTCCGAGCGGCACGTTGAGGACCGCGATGCCGTGATGGCCATCTAGCTCTGGCCACTCAATGTCGGCCGGAGCCTCACGCCGCGCCGCCTCCATGTCTGCGTTGTACGCCTGCATCTTGTCGAAGCGCACCTCAAGCCCCACGGACGCCTTGATGGACGTGCGGAAGGCGTGAAGAGCCGGCCAAACGTGCTCCGGAAGGCCCACCAAAATTCCATCGTCGGCGTTGAAGCGCGCCGCCCCGTCATTGACCTCCAACGTGGTATCACACTGCTGCACCTCGGGGTGAATCGCGACGCAAAAGGAAGTCGTGGCCAAAGGTGCGCCCTGTTGCACGCCGTCCTCCGACCGCAGAGGGGCGGACCGGTCGTCCACGACCAGATACGAGTCCGTGGAGAGGGAGGCTAGGAGCGCAGGGATGACAGGGTGTAGTGGAGAGCAATCGATGTGGCGCTGGATGATGGTGCGGCGCCATGCTTCGTTGTAAGCGTTGCGAAGGTCTGTGTGGACGATGACGGCACGCGGGCCAAGCTTCTCGGCGATGAGCCGGACGCCGTGGATGAGCACAGAGTCGCCCGCGGGAATGCCAACGCCGAGCTGAGATGGAGCGAGCACCGACACGTATGCCTCCTTCATGTTGTCAACCACTGCCCGCTCCGCTGCGCGCCGCTCCGCCTCCCCGACTGCCACAGGCCGCACGTCCGGGGCCCTCCCCTCGCCTAGCTTCTTGACAGGTGCCACGAGCCTAGCAGAGGCGAAGAGCCGGTTGAACCACCCGGGTAGGCGACCTTGGAGGTACATGGAGGCAACCTCCGACATGGCGCGGACTGCCGCGGGCCCGGACGCCGGGGCGTATTCGCCCACCAAGCAGCGGAGATACTCGTTGCGCATGCCTGAGGGCCCCGCCGCCACGTGCTGCTTGAGTTGCTGGTACGGCACGCGCATGTCCACCGTCAGGGCGGCCTCGTCCACCGGAATGGCATACGCGGCGTCTGGGATTGGGTGGCTACGGGACGGGTGCTTGTCGCGCAGCTGGGCGAGGATAGCAGGATCGGACAAGTCGCCCATACCCTTAGAAGATAGTCGGCCCGCCGCTCGGGAGAGCTCTCCGTCCTCCACCAACGCCACAACGGTGTCCGCGGTGCCCACGAGCAGCGCCGCAAAGAGATCGGCGTCCGTCCGACGCTGGCGGGCATGTCCGGCGTAGAACGCCTCAGTGCGCGCGTCGTCCCATGAGCGCACGAGTTCGGTCGTGCGCCTCTCCGCGAAAGCGCGGAAGCGCCACGCCAAGGCTTGCAGCCGCCGCCGTCCGCCTCGGCTCGGGGCCCTAAGCAACAATTGTGGCAACATGTACTTCCACTTAAGCGCCCTATCCAACACCACGGGGTCATTGGCCTCCATCGCCGCCACCACCCGCTCATTCACGCAGCGTTGTGCCTCTGCCCACGCTTCTTGGAAGTCAATCGGCACCGCCGTCTCCATGGACATCTCCGCCGGCATGTGCACCATGTCCACGTCGGAGAGGTGGTCCACCGCGCCCCACCCCACCCCGTCGCCGGTTGGAGATGGGCGAGTAGGGGGGGGCGGATACCGAGCCCGTGAGGCCTGGCTGCCGGGGTGGCCGGCCGGTGCACCCACCTCTGGCGGCGTGGGGGCAACAACCGGGGGCGCTGCGACGCCCCGGAACGCAGCGACGGACGGCAGTGCGGGCGACGGCAGCACCGACGATTGTCCGCCTCCACCGGCGCGGCGCGCCCCCCGACGGCGGTGCCGCTCGGCCAACACGGCGCGCGCCTTGGCTAGCCACGCGGCGGCGACCTCGGTGAAAGCCAGCACATCGGCCGGGTGGTGCCTGACGCGGGCGGGCTGGAGCGACCTGGCTGCGGCGTCAATCCTCGGCGCCCACGCGGCGCCCGCGGCGACACCAGCGACTGAAAGCGCGTCGGCGACTGTCCAAGACGCTGCCGGTGCTACGCCCCGCCGCGCCGGCCCGCTGTCGTGTAGCCTGGAATGCAGGCGGGCGAGAGCATCGAGGCCGGTGAGCGCTAGGCCGCGGTTGCCGCCGCGCGGCCGCGGCTGGGGCCGCTCGGAGACTTCCTGGCCGGTCGGAGCGCCATCGTGATCGCGCTGTGACGCGCCGGGCCCCGAAATACTGCTGAAAGTACTGCGGCGAGGCGACGACACAGGCGAGGCAGCGCGCGCGCTGGTCGTACCTGCCGCGCCCGTCGCGGACTCGGGACTCGACGACCGGCTCACCGCCTGGGCGTACGTGGGAGCCGGCGGGACGGCAGTCGCGGGCGGGCTCGGCCTTGGCTGGGTGGCGTCGGGTGCACTGGCGGTGGACGGTGTTGCCGCGGTCGACGCTCCCGCCGCACGCGATGCGCCGGGGCTGCCTGATATACTGGACGATGTACTGGGGGGCGGCGGCGACCCGGGGTCAACGGCGCGTTCTGCCGCACCATCGGCGGAAGGCGCAGACATCGCGCGGCGCCCCGCCGGATACAAGCGACCCGCCACAGCCCGGGCATAACGGTGACGTCGCGTGGGAGGGGGTTGAGGGCATCGGAGCGGTCTGGTAATGTGTGTGCTATCGTCGTCACTCACGGGCTCGGTCTGTGATCAATTGCGATTTTTAGTAAGGATTATCACCTCGACATGCGCTGAGACTAATTAGTACTGTAGTGGGGACGAGGAAGGCGGAATATTACTAATATTATGTAGTATATTGATTGACTATTACAATCCGCCCTATAAAAATGATATGAAAATCACATGAAAATGACAAAATGCTCAAATTATTTTTTGTTACCCTGTAGCGCTAGCAGAGAAACGACGAACTAGCTGCAGAAGGCAATATCAGGAAATCACCAGAAAAGGACAATCGGAATTCGGAAAGGTCCTCTACAGCAACTGCGAGGTGGAAGCAGTAGCAGGAGAAGATGCAGAATGGGCACGAGCGAAGGTCTTTTAGGCGAGAAGTTTCCGGTTTGTTTCCCGACCGGCTGTGTCCCGGGTTTACCTAGTTGATGCATTAGCCCTTTGAGATTCGAATTGGGCAACGGAGTAACTAACTGCAGTTCATGATGGCAGAGGTCAATACTGGGGTGGCTTCAACCGATGACCCGGGGCGAACTTAACTTTGCTTTTCATATGGCCACACACAGGTAGACTGCGTCCTCCCGCTAGGGTGTATTGGCGACACTGGCCATATGCATTCGCTGATTGTGGTGGATGTTACATGTCTATCGCTGAGTTGCTGACAAGCAGTGGCTGAATAGCTGTACGGCTATTCTGGGTCTGCATGGCTGCGGTTGCCTCTCTGCTCAAAGACTATACTGGGGCGACCTGACTGCCACCCATGCGCACCAAGCACACATACAAAGCAGTGACAAGTTGTCAAGGCCAACTACACCGCCATCGCTACTGTGATAGCCATACCTCTAGATTCCCAATTGCAAACATAGTTGGGCTCCAACCCCCCCCCCCCCCACACACACACACACACCTCCCACCCCCATCTGCCCTGTCAACCCTTCCCCGGGGATCGGCTCATAGCGCGACTCTCCCACCATCCTTCGCTTACCCAACCCCAGTGGGCGGGCGTCTGACTCAAGGTGGAAGGATGGCATTTGCCAGCTTGCTTAGGATGGCATTCAGCCAGCGTGCTTAACATACAAAGCAGTGACAAGTTGTCAAGGCCAACTACACCGCCATCGCTACTGTGATAGCCATACCTCTAGATTCCCAATTGCAAACACAGCGAAGGCACACCACCTGCACTTGTATGGCCACCGCCAGTCAGCACATTTAGAGCCAGCATGTAGACGCAAGCGCAACCACAGATATACACCCAATGTCGCTGCCACAGCTTGTCTCACGCGCTGATAGCCATGGCGTGTTTGGCGGTGGCCTGTGGGCCAGGGCCACAATGGTTTTCTGGAGCTGGATGATGGATGACGCAAGAGAAGATCAATACCAATAATCATTGAAAAAAATAGTTACAATGATTGGTTCCATGGATTAGTCAGTGGCAGTTGGATTCACAGTGAGGGAATCTAGCTGCCAGCAGACCTGGGACCGTGCCCAGGGCTGTCTGGAAATGAATTGTATTTACAAATTTTAGCGCCCCCCTGTGCAGTTACCAAAACATAGCCCCGTGATCTCTTCAGAAAGGTCATATCACCACAGGCAGAGCCGGAGCCATCGAGAGGTTAGTAGTGAGATTTGGGTCAAATGCAACCGAACCCGTCGCTACACCTGCAACCATATTTAGCCGTGCTATATGCTGCCATAGTCACGAGCAGACTGCCAGTCATGGAAGCGACCAGGGAGTATACCCCAAGCTTTGTATATTGACACATCATAATGACAGCATAAGCGCTATGGCCTCCTCATTGGCTCTATGCACAGGATTTTCCACCGTAAGGCGATGTAATATCCTCCGTGATTGTCTGCCCATGCTTGCACTGGGCCTTGACTCAAAGCAGCGGCGTTTGGGCACTTCTCCTGAAGTGCTGTTCCTTCACGTATTTGGATCATGGACAGGCCTTTTGCTGAGGTGCCGCTACTCTCTCCCAAAGCGCCACCTCCTGCGCCCTCGGGTCAGTTGTGCGGGCCGTGCAGCCTCAACTGTCGTATTGCCCGCAAATTCTCGTTACGTACAGGCGCTGCGTGGCGGCGCTCACGGCTTGACTGGCAAGGCGCTCGCCTCCTCTGCCGCGAAGGCCAGCGAGCCTCTCCGGTGGGGTTTTTAGCATGTGTAACACAGATGCAGCATGCAGATACGAGGCAGATCCTCTCATAGTGCCCTGCCAGCAGCGTGCCTGCGCTTTAACACTAAAAGTTTCCATACTGGCAGTGTGCACATGCTACAGGTCATTGCATGGGCATACCAGTCATGCTTTTAACACTAAAAGTTTCTATACTGGCAGTGTGCACATGCTACTCGACACTGCAAGGGCATACCAGTCATGCACTGAGCTCACGGCCTCCGAATTATATTAGATTATGCATCTACTGCTACCTTACAACAATTGTTACAACAAAGGCACAGACTCGCCACAAAGGATGGTAACAAGAAAGGCTCATGAGTCAGGTTCATCAGCTAGCTAGATCTGGAATTTATCTGGACGTCATGTTTTCAGTACAGCTTTTATATATAAATACTTAATACCTAGATGTCAGAGCTACAGCCAGGCACCCAATTGGGGGCGGGTGAAGCCACCCCCAGCCCTCAGAGCTGGGCACACTTAAAATATCATACCTAGATGTATGCCGCTATTGGTGTTAGGAGGGTCTGCCTAGCTATAATGTGGTGGCCTACTTCACCCCAGCTCGACACGCCTACACCTCGGCAACCTGCTTCTTCGCATTCTTGCGGCGTTCGTTGTGGCGCTTCAGCTCTGCCTTGCAGCTCCGTCTCCCTGCGTCGAATTCCTCGACGGGGTGAACCCATGAGCACAGCTGGCAGTACTTCACCTTGCGATCATTCTTCACGCAGAATTCGGCGTTCCTGCAAGTGTCGCAAACCTTTCTGTTGCGCATGTAGCGTTTCATGTGCGCGGCATCGGTCTTGCGGTGACAGATATAGCATATGAAGACGGAGTCGTCGGCTGCCCCCACGTCCTTGGAGGGCCGGAGCTGGCTGGCTCGCTTTGGCTTGCTAGCCTTGGCACGGGTGACCTTTGCATTCGGGTAGCCTTCTACGTGGGTGCTCGAGGAAAGCTCCTCCTCCGAGATCTTCTCTGGCTTTGGCGGAGCCGACCCGCCAAAATACTTCTCAGCAAACGACGGGCTCAGAGCTTCCTCCAGGTCAGAGAATGCCGCAGCCTTCCCGACAAGGTGGCGCCTGAGGTTGAGCATGTCTGGGTTGCCCTGGAGGCTGCGGACGCCAGTGCGCTGCAGGGCAGTATCGACGTCCTCCCGCCCGCCGTGGCTAGCAGCCCACCTCCCGGCAGCGGGCCACTCGGACTGCGAAAACCCATGCTCGCCGTGCTCGTCGTGCATACCGGCATTCTGCGCATACTGTCCCCACCACAGCTGAAGGAGTGGGTTGGTTCCTGTGATCCCTGTAGTGTCGGATCGGCGAGAGTCAGCCGCGCTCCGAGAGCTCGGCCGGGCGTATTCGGGAACGGCGTCTTGCTGCTGATAACGGCTCCTCGGACCGCGCTGAGGGTCAAAGTGGTGGAGATACGCGCTGTGCTCGGGTGGCGCCTTGCCACTGCTGGCTTCCGGATTGCCACAGACATACAACCCACGGATTTCCGGGGCGTTTTCAAGCTGCGAGAAATCAGTCGGCTGGCCACGCAGGAACTCGGAGAATTCGTGTTGCCAGTCGGAGCCGTGCTGGTAAACGTTTGGAGGGGGGAAGCAGGAGAACGGCGGAACCTCCGCCACGGCGGCGCGTTCGAGGTTGTGCGCCGCCAGTATCGAGTGCCTGCGCTGGTTGTAATATTGCTGTCGCGTCTGGAAATCGTCCCACCCCCGTTCCTGGGCGGGGACAGGATCGAACCGGCCCTGGCGCAGCAGCGCGCTGGCTTCCTGGACGATGGCCGCGGAGGCTGGCGCGAAGGCGGCGAGTGGTCCCGAGTTGCGCCGGACCTGCGCGACACCAGCGCTTCTCGCCGATGGGTGGAAACGTCGCCTCTCCATCGCGGTCCAAGTCTCGGGGGGCGTTTGCCGGTATGTGGCAGGTTGAACTTGCATGCTTACGCCCGGAGAACAGGCGGTGCCTGGGCCCGCAGCCAGGCTTGAGTAGTTGTCGGTAGACATGCTGACTGCCGACTGGAGAGCCGTGCTGCTCCCGCTCTCGTTGCTGGCGTACGCGTGCCCTGGCCCACAAGGAGAAGCGAAGACCACGACCTGCGGCATTGATTGCGCAGGTATGAGGACGACGCCCGCCTGGCTACCTTTGCCAGATAGAGAGCCGAGCGGCACTCGTCGCCGGCGGTGGTATGCACCCCGCACCTCACCCGCTCAACAGGGCGCGCGATATAATGTTTATTTATGTGCCAGAGGTAGATACAAGCAGCATGAGATTTAGACTACGCAGCAAATTAATACTGACCAATGTTTCGCGCAAGTGACCATACTTGCCACGCAGAGCACGTCGGCAGGGAAAGATCGAGCTGATATAGCTTGGGAGAGCAGGGAGTATACTTGGATACTTCGATGTCGCTGCTACGGTGATGGCTGCTGTTGGAGGTATGTTTTTCGCCCGGATGAGGTCCACACTTCCAAATAAGCTCGCTCTCCGGACGGTGTCGCCGAGACTGTTCTGAACGTGTTTATGGGTTTCTCAATGACTTGTGGAAACGTGTCGCTGAAGGTTCGAGCGGCGATATGATAGATGACTACCGGTAAGGATTACCTGTACCTGGGTATCACCGGTTGCTGTCCCGGAGCTTATTTGTATACGGGTACTCTTTTCGTCGCTAAAAGTATTCGCTGTAGTCGCTGTACCAATAAAAGTAGCAGTCGCTGTACCAATAGCGACAAGAAATCCAGTATCGCGTTATATAAATAGCGACTACTTATATAGCGCCGCCGCATTTTCAACGCTTGCCGGCATATGGGGTGTTAGCCCCGACCTCTTGGATACGCCCTCCATGCGCACGCAGCTGTCCCTCCCGGTCCAATTTGGGGGCCTCGGCATCGGCGATAATGTGGTTATAGCAGATGCCTCCCACATCGGCGCTGCCGCCCTCGTGGTTGGCCAAGCTGTGACTTTCCTCCGTGCTCAACACGCCACCCTGAGCGACGCCGGGGCGTTCTTTTCCGACCCGTCCGGCGTATCCAGCCCTCATAGCCTCTACCTTGTTGGGGCGTCCTCGATCCACCAGGCTATGGCCACCCCAACGTTGGAGCTCGATGCCGGCGCCAACGCGTCGGCACCGATGTGGGCTGTCGAGCTTCGCGCCGCCCATACCCGTGTCGTTGAGGAGTGTGGAGACGCGGTACTCGAAGATCTAGCGGGGCCGTTGGCCTCTGCCCTAAAGCTGCTCCCCTCCAAGCGCTCCCACGTTGCCCGTGCCGGCTGCTCGGCCGCCGGGGCCGAGCCGGCGTCTGCAATGCGCTCGGCAGCCGACCTCCGAGCTATCCCGCATTACTCGGACTTCCCCTTGCACTCCATGCGGAAAGTACAGGAAACCCTGAGCCACCGCATTCACACGGTCCGTTTCGCAAGGCTCGTTGCGCGTATGCCTACAAGTGGCCCTGACAACAACCGCTTCCGAGGCCGCCTCTTACGCGCTGCGACAGCGTTCCTGGTGACTGATCCTCCAAGCGAGGGTCGCCTTGGTGAAGTCCGTGAGCGTTCCCCTGAGTACTACGATTCCATGTTCCGTGTTGCCGCTTGCCGCCCATTTGGCCTTCCGGCGGCTCCTGTCCTCTCCCTTGGCGAGCCATGCCCTTGTGCTTCTTGCTCCTTCTCGGTACAAGGTATGCTGGCCCGTTTTGAGGACGCTGGCGTGGAGTTCACTCCTTCAACTTGGGCGGTCGCATACGCTGATCACGTGGCACGTTGCTCTGGGGGTGTCTCCAATCACGCCGCACACGAGTGGGCCGCACATGGCCTTTCCGACATTTGCCACGACGTGAAGTCCGCGCTGGGCGTGGGTGTCCAGATCCTCACGGACCCGTCGGTGCTTGTTTCTCTCCCGAAGGGCAGCGACGGCCGGCCGGCCGATGTTGGGCTTTTCGGGTATGGCGGTATCCGCGGAAACACGGTTGCTATCGATACCACCATTGCCCCCATCCTCGGCGTGTCAAGCTCGGATTCAACGACTGCTTTGAGGGCTGCAGAGCGCCACAAAATCCAGAAGTATGACGAGGGTGTCCGAAACGCCGCCGGCATGCTTCGCTTTGTTCCTTTCGCCGTTTCCGAGTTTGGCTCGCTGGCCCCGCACGCCGAGGCTTTCTTGGTGGAGCTCGCGAAAGCTAGCCACACACACACTGGCCAAAAAATCGGCCACCTCTTGTCTGCGTGGCGCCGCCGTTTCTCCTTGCTCATCAACATGGCACATGCAGACAACGTTCTTGGCGGGGTCGCGTCCGCGCGTGCGGCACGTGATGGTACTCCTGCGCCTGCGTCGCGTCGCTCGTCGGCATGTGTTGCTATGACCCGGGTCATTGGCTGCAAGCGTCCTCGCCGCGGCTGATAGCCTACCCCGGGGCGGGGGTCCCTTTGGTCCCTGGCAGCTAAGTGACTTCGTGGTTCCCTTGGCTCCTTCTTGGTTCTTGGCTCCCTGTCCTCCTGCTCGACCTTGGTTTCAGGCTTATGTCTCTCTTTTGTTGGCAACCTTTCACAGTTGAAGTTAGTTCTGTTTGTAGTGCGCTTTTGTGAAAGCCCTTATGTAATAATAATAATAATGCTAAATAGCGACTAATCACATGTGCTCGTGCCCACTCTGCGTCTTCTCATGTTACTGCTTCCACCCCGCAGTCGATGTAGAGGACCTTTCTGATTGCCTTTTATTTTGGTGATTTCCGATATCGCCTTCTGCTGCTGGCTCATGTAATTTTAATCACATGGGCTGTACCAGTATAAAGGTAGCTGCGCATAAACGCGATTATTGGTCATATTGGTAATATAGAGGTTTGATTACACCGGGCTATTCTGTCACCGGTACTGGTAACGTTAAGATTCTAGTTTGAATGCTAGCTACCGGATATACCTGTACTCGCAGTACGCGTACCACTTGGACTTCCCTATGTCCAGCGGCGCTAGCGAATAATGCATGCGACAGCCCTGCTACATGACGCACCCGCACGAGGGGAGTGCACCTTCTGCCTTTGCGCCAGCTGACCAGCGCCAGCTGATCACCCCAATAATAATCCTTATTCTGCATCATTTCATTTTCGGCCGTAAGCGTAGTCGCGAATATTCAATTACAAACTGAAGCTGCCCTGGGACTAATTGCGAACGGGTGCATCAAAAGTATCCAACGGCCCCTGTTTCAGCCTCCGTGAGGGCATCAACCATGATGCCAATGGGGGGAATCCCAGCCGTTAGATCATATCTAAGCTGCCTGGAGCCCTTGGGTTGTGTTGGTCTGCGTGCGATGGGCTATGGTCATGTTAATCAAAGTCTCTTCATGTTGTTAGCAAGATCGCCAGTGTCTCATTCTACATTCCGACTACCACAACCCACCCCAAACTGCCACATTACCTCAGGACACCAACTGTGCCCCACCAAGTGTACCTTTAGGTCACCTTTGTAGATTGCAAGCGGCGCTGGCGCGTCTGTGTCGCGGTCGTGGCGATGACAATTGCGCGCCCAAGGTGAGCGATGCGCGCATATTTCAAACGCCGGCACCAACCCACTACTCCACCCTGCCTTTTAGTTGAACTCTAGCGCAGGCACTACGTCTCCAATAAGTCACAAATCCGCCTCATTCTCGTTACACGTCGTCGATTTGCTTCTATGACTGCGGCACGTGCTGATTTGTCACCGTGTGTTGCAGAGGTAGACGAGTTCCGCTGGCTCCGATCATCACAGTGGCCACCAACGATGCCGATGAACCAGTCGCCGCCCTCACTCCACTGGAGGACCGGTGCTCCAACCGACGTGCTTGCCAAGGGCCCCTCCCGTTTCACAGCCTCTCGCACCCGGAACGTAAGAACTTATGTGATCGTGCTGCGGAGGTGGCGGCGATGCGGCCGGAGCTATTGTACCTTGCGGCGGCCGGGGTGGTCGCCGCGCAGTTCAATGTCCGCATCGACGACTGCGACCGAAAGGCCATCAAAAACGCCGTCTCCCGCCGGGCTGCCGCTGCGAAGCAACTCGCCATCTTCAAAAAAAGGATGGAAGCCTACGTTCGACCTTCCCTCTTGCCTCAAGGTCAAGAGAACGTGCTCCCTTATTCTTCGACGGTCACCGTGCCTGAAGCTCCCAGTTCACGTTCACGTTCGGGGCGTCAACCGGAGCAAGTCGGGGCGGAAGAAGATGGACACCATCTCGGCAGCCGCTGACGCCACCACCAAGAGCTTCAAGGGGCCAGCTCCCATCAAGAGTATCAGTATCTCCTCAAGGAAGCCTGCAAGGTTGCGACGGGCAACAAGCTTCAAAACGGCGTGTGGTATCAGACCGCTGGCAAGTCGATGCGAGCCGACCTGCACGACAAGGGCATCTCCACCGGCATGCGCACCTGGACCGGTCACATCAAGAGAGCCATCGCGAATGACGACGTTCCACTCACTCCACAGAAGACATGAGGCATATTTGTGCATCGAGTCTTGAGGACCGCATTGCCACTGTCGTGAGGTGGTTCCGGGATCGGAAGCACTCCGTGTTTCCTGACGATGTTGAGGATTGGGCTAATCGAGAGATTGCTGGCACCATCTACGCTGACAACTTTCCTGATGGCAAGGTTACCGAGGGATGGTACCGCGGCTTCCTTCGCCGTCAAGGCATGCTCAATGGACACTAGAGACCCCTGGAGATGGCTCGACACGAGGGGCTGACGGAGCAAACCTGGTTGACTACTGGCTGAGATAGCCAAGGGCGTGCCTCGGAAGGCTGGTGTGGCAAGGGTCAATCCTGATTTCCAGCCCGATGTACCATACAGTCAGGAACTCCTTATCACTCACCCTGAGCGCATCACCGGCTTCGATGAGACGAAGCTAGAGCTGAACTGCACCAAGGGCGGCAAGGGAAAGGGAGACATGATCGTTCGTGCCTCTCATGCAGATGATGGTGAAGGTGTTGTGCCGAAGACCACATCATGTGCGAGTGCAGCTTGTGGCCGCCGTGGAGATGGCAAGGCACTACCCCCCATGATTGTGTTCTCCTCTGGGGAGACATGGGACCCTGAGTGGTCCCCCCACATTGTGTCTGATGACCTGAAGGACAAGGATGGGAATCCTCTGCCATGGCGCTACCAATGCAATGACAAGGGATCGATGACTGAAGATTTCTGCGTCGCCTACATGCGAGACATTCTGTGGCCTGCCTTGGGATGCCCACCACCACGTGACACCCACCCTGGCCAGCAAGGTGTTGTGATATGTGATGGTGTTGGTGTGCATGTTGGCATCTCTGTGTCGGAAGAGGCTATCAAGAGGGGGATCGAGATCAAGCTGCGGGTGCCAAACCTCAGCTCCAAGCTTCAGGGGGAGGACGTGATAAGCTTCCTCGTGCTGAAGGTATGTTGCAGTGTGCTTCCCATGTGCCCAAATGCATGCTATTATGCTATAATGTGCAATGCTATTGCATGCTGCCAATGTGTTTGCATGCAATGGGGCTGAGACAGTGCGTTGCAAATTTTATTTGTTACACAGAGTGAGTGGAGGCCAGCCAAGCTAGCCAAGTTCACTGAGCTGAACCGTGGCAGGCGGGAGGCAAGCCGCAAGATGCTGACGCTAGGCTTTCAGCACCTGGTGTCTCTATTCTTTCCCTGCTGGAAGAATGCCTTCAGTGAGGAACGCAACATGAAGGGATGGGACCTAGAGGAATGCGTGGCATTCACCAAGTATCAGCTCTGGAAGTTCAGAGGCAAGCAAGGAACATCGTGGACAACACGCACCTCCAGCGGCAACCCGTCCTCGCGCGCGTCCCAAGTTTCCACGCGTGCTCCTGAATTGTCTACGGAGCAGCAGCAAACTTCATCAACACCCCCCTGATGTCAATCCCCTGAAGCTGCCAACTGATGTCAAGGATGTGGTGGAGGCTGCCAAGACTGACATCGTGCCCCTGTCACGCGCTCTGCACGCTGACTTCGATGTTGGCGCTGAGCACGCACATGCTGCGAGCGACCAACCGCAAGCACCAGCTGGGACAGACAGCGCCTCCCTGCAGTCTTTGTTGGCAGACAACCTGAAGCTCAGAGAGTGGGTCAAGGTGATGAGTGGTTACCTGGGAGCTGCATCAAGGGATGAGCAAGCAGACGCAACCCGTCAAGGAGGCCGCGTATCAGCGAAGGATATGTGGAACCAAGTTGGGAGTGCAGCTGGTGATGCATCCATCGCCAACGCCCGTGCCAGAGCTGATGAGAGGAAGAGGAAGGCTGATTCAGCTTTCGCAAACAAGCAAGCAGCTGCGAGCAAGAGGCGGGAGACAACAGCAAAGTCATGTGCAAACGGGGTGGAGCTGCTGAAGCGGATATGGCTGAGTGGCCCTGACTTCATAATTAAGCTGAAGGCCGCCGGGCTGCGCGACCTCATCCAAGCCTCCAACCCCAACATCAAAGAGCAAGCTGCAAAAAAGGCTGCACCTGCAAAGGAAAGGCTTGCATCCCTGGAAGCTGTCAAACTGCAGCTGCAATGTTTCCCACTAGGTACCCCACAACAAACATTTGCATTGCAATCACTTTCTGAGCTGACAAGTATGTCCATGATCTTGGCCAACAATAGCGTTACCATCAGCGACGTGCCTGCCGTTGCACCCCATGCTGCATCTACGCCAATATAGTTGTGTCACGCACGTTGTAACTGAGCTACCCCTCCGTCGCTCATTACTATATATTTGAAATTGCTGCCTCTTGTCCATCTGTCCTGTCCCTGCTGCATCACTGCGCGGCGTATCTCCTACAATTGTATCAGATTTTAGAGCGAACATGCTGCTGCCCTGCTGCAGCTGTCTCATTTTTTGAGCGATCATGTTGCTGCCCTGCTGCACATGTATCACTTTATACAACGAGGATGCTGCTGCCCTTATGGAGTTATATCAGTTTATATTGCGATCATGATGTTGCCTTGCTGCAGCTGGATCCGTTTATAGAGCGACATGTTGCTGCCCCGCTGTATCTGTATCAGTTTTTATAGAGCAAGCATGCTGCTGCCATGGTGCAGCTTTTCGATGGTTTGGCAAGATTTGATGATGTGGGAAGGGAAGGTGGATTACAATTGTTGCGAAACTCCTCCAGCAAGATCTCGGCCTCGCCACTCGCCAAATGCTCGGCGTTGTCGACATAATCCAGATGCCACTGCGTGAGCTCTGGGTGCCTACGGCGGGAGGCACCTCCTTGCGCGCTGACGTACCGAACGCGGGGCCTCCTCCGAGTAGTCGCAGCACGGGCAGGTCCCCGTCCGCGCTCGGCATTGAGAGCTTGACGCGCGCGAGGCTTGTCGCGCCGTTTCTTCACAAGCGCGACGGCGGCTATGCCCGCCAGAATGGCAGCCATCACACCGTGGCCATCGGCCAACGCGAGCTTGGAGTATATGGGCATGTTGAGGCAGTTTGGGTTTCTCGAGCGGGTTGCTCTGGGATACGCACGGGGCGGTGATCGTCCAGTGCTGGTGGGGGAGAGCGGGCGAGATCTGAGCAGCCGCCCGTCCACCCGCGCCTTTTCTTTTCAAAACATTCAAAAACGAATCGCCGCCGACTCTGCGGTTGCGACGGATACTGGGATGTCACATTTTACGGTGCCGGCCGCAACCGTAAACATGCCGAATTTGCGGTTCCTACGGGCATTTTGTTACCCGTACGAATATTTGCGACTACGGTTACGGCCGAAAATGAAATGCAGCCTTAATTAAGGGTGGTTTTATTTGCACCCAATGGGTGCAGTCTTATTTGCGCCCACGGCCAAGCTTTACAAATCGCCCTTCCGGCATAACTCAAATCTGTCCAAATTGGACAGCACACCTGCCCGCCGAGCATGACTATAACAGAGAAGCGCTGCACTAACTGTACTGGAAGTCGTACCGGAGTAGCCGCGGACAATGCTCAGCATCTTCACTACTTAGTCGCCTCGCTCGCGATCTGCGTGCACGGGCGCGGACGGCAGGTTTTGCATAGCATTTGCGGGCGCCATGTTGGGGCAAGTCGCACGGTTGTGCCCGACATGGCCGCAGATCCCGCACTTTCGCCGGTCCTTGGCCTTGTTGTCCCGGCGGTTGCAGTCATGGACGTTAGATACGGCTTGCTTCTTGGCTAGGAGCGCCCGATCCTCGGGAGGCGCCATCTCTAGTGCCCGGCGCTTGCAAATCTTCTCCTCCATATGCACCAGAAAAGGCGTCCAGCTCTTCAGCCTCCTCTTCGTGGACGTGGTCGAAATCTACACGGATGGGCGAGGTAACGGTGCGCGTTTGCCCCACAATTTGCCATAGACTTGCTTGGCGCGGCGTTGCTCGTTCACGGGGATGTCCACGGGGGGCGTTTAGGCCAGGGCAATTCACAGAGGTTGTCCTCCAGCCGGGAGACAGGGTCGGTAGGGGAATGGTGACCTTGCTCGCGCGGTTGCCATAGCGAATGTCTATTTTTCTGAGAAATAATTTTGGAAGAACTGAGAAATATTAATTGAGAAATATTTTTTGGTATGAACTGAGAAATAATTTTGTAAGAACTGAGAAATATGAACTGAGAAATATTTTTTGGTATGAACTGAGAAATAATTTTGTAAGAAATCATTTTCTGAGAAATATTGTATCACTTACTGAGAAATACGCAAAAATGCATTTTCATGAAAAACTTTCCGCAAAACAATTAATTTATTTGGGGTTCTAGAACATGATTTCAGCGCGCGGGTAAGTTATGCAAGCCAAATAAGTAGTCGCTACTCGCTACATGCGCTCTTACTCCGGGGGTAGCGAGTAGCGACTGCTACCAGCCCGCGACCTCCGCCCGCCGCCCGCCGCCCGCCGCCCCACCGCCGCCCGGTTCCGCCCGCTTCTCCCCCCCCCCCCCCCCCCCCCCCCCACTAACCGCGGAACCCACAGACGGGGAGGTCACTGCGTGACAAGGGCGGTTGGCGACACCTGTGTCGTGGAGAGATCGAGTAGGCGGGAACCCTGGCGCAGGCGATGGCGGCGGGTGTGTGCGCTGTGCCGACGCGCTGTGCCGGCCCGCGCGGGGAATGGCGACGCGAACAATATAATACGGCCTTATGTCCGCGCGCGCAGCCCAGGCGACTATGCGAAGTTTCGGGAAATATTTGCAAACTTTACATACAGCGTGTTAGGTAAAATAGTATATTTCTCAGATGATACATCCAGACCCGGACGCGCAGCGCCGTACTTGTAAGAACTGAGAAATAAATTTTAAATTTCTCGGAACAACGCCGCGAGTACGAGTACTGAGAAATAATTCAATATTTCTCAGTTCATACAGAAAATAATTAATTGTGCCATAGCTCCACAGCTCGGCCTACTTGAGCTTGGTAGTGTGCCATCGGTCGTTGATCAGGTTTAGATGAAAGCCCACCCAGCTCACGAGGCGATGCGCAACGAAGTAGTGCTTGCACGGAATGCCAGCGGTCGTCATCATCCCGCAAGTGCACCAATGGGACTCATAGATAGTGAAGGCGTCGTTGTCGGCTCCGCCTTCCACCGCCACGCACAGGCTCGAAGAAACAAGGTTTTTGCTGACCATGTGCATGTTTTTTTCTTTATTTGAAGGATCCTGCAATCTGACAGGTCGGACCGGCGGCCTAGAAATGTTGCAACGCCGGCCCGACGAAAGGGGTCATTCTCAGCGAGCTCTGCATTGTTGAGATGCTCTGTGAAGCGGCGGAGGTCCAACGTCTCTGTGTCGACATCGGGGGCAGCGGCCACAAGTGCTAGAGTGACCTCATCGTGCATGTCGTCATCTTCAGTTACGCTGCCGGGCTCAAAGCAGCCCCTCACAACGTAATTGCCGCTACTGCCCATCTCCTCGTGGCAGAGTTGAGTGGCGTATCCTAAGACACGCTTGCCCATAGTAGCAGAGATGTCACGGAACCACTGTGTGCCAAGCTTGAGGGCGTCAACCCTTGAAGTCCCCGCTCGTATCTCCCTATTCTTCACCTTGATGAGCTTGTTGTTTTGGACCTTGGTAACTTGCTCGTAGGCCTCCTCAAATATAATAATCATTATTTGTCTGTTTTAGCCCCCCCCCCCCCCCCCGGGGATCGGGGGGTTCCAATTTTCCGGGATTTAGCAACATCAAACATACTATATTAAATCATGCCTTTGACGGCATCTTGTATAAAATAGCTCCGGAACCGGTACAGGTACGCCTCGTTAACATTCCGCCTCAGGCCGTCGTGTAACCAACTCCTCATTTTATAGTGTGTTTTAGCCCCCCCCCCCCCCCCCCCCCAGGGTCCCCCTTCGTCCTATGATTTTCAGGGATTCACAAATCATGTTGTCGACAGTGAGCTAAAGCTAAATCCGTACATGTTTTTTTCGCTACTGGTATCTCATCTCCTGTGGTCGCTTTATGGAGGTATGTTCGTCGTGGTGTGGCACGCGGGAGAAACCTGTACCCCTGCGTGTATAATAGGAATGTGATACGAGATCATTAGGCAGGTCCGATTTAATTTTATGTTTTAGAACCCCCCCTCTGTCCCCCCCCCCCCCCCCCCCCCTCTACTTTATTTATGTTGATCTCATCGTACTTAGTATAACATGCCCAAAGTTGCATAATAGCTACCACTGGCATGACTTTTTTATGGTTTCAATACATGGCTGTGTGGAGAAGGGTGTTCCCTGCCATATGCAAGCATAAAATGTAGAGGGGGTGGGGCACTTTTTGGAACCATCACCATATTACAGTCAGCATCATGATAAACCAACCATACGGTGGCCTATCCACCCCTCCATGTAATGCTATGCTGCTGCCAAGCTGCTGTATGCCTTGCCTGGATATTAAAGACTTTCCCTGCGTTCTCTGGACGCTATCCACAGAACCAACAGCATAGTATATTCACGGCGGCGGTGCGGGGCTGAGCCCCCAGCCGCTCATGCACCGCTCCCAGCCGCCAAGTACTGCTTAAGTACGTGAACATAAAGTTGAGGCCACTTACAAAGTGACCCCCCCCCTCTATTTCTCCGGAAAGTAGAGTACTAAAACATAACATTAACATAACATAACTGCAGAGCGCCACAAAATCCAGAAGTATGACGAGGGTGTCCGAAACGCCGCCGGCATGCTTCGCTTTGTTCCTTTCGCCGTTTCCGAGTTTGGCTCGCTGGCCCCGCACGCTGAGGCTTTCCTGGTGGAGCTCGCGAAAACTAGCCACACACACACTGGCCTTTTCTGCGTGGCGCCGCCGTTTCTCCTTGCTCATCAACATGGCACATGCAGACAACGTTCTTGGCGGGGTCGCGGCCGCGCGTGCGGCACGTGATGGTGCTCATGCGCCTGCGTCGCGTCGCTCGTCGGCATGTGTTGCTACGACCCGGGTCATTGGCTGCAAGCGTCCTCGCCGCGGCTGATAGCCTACCCCGGGGCGGTGGTCCCTAGCAGCTAGGTTCCTGGCAGCTAAGCGACTTCGTGGTTCCCTTGGCTCCTCCTTGGTTCTTGGCTCCCTGTCCTCCTGCTCGACCTTGGTTTCAGGCTTATGTCTCTCTTTTGCTGGCAACCTTTCATAGTTGCTGTTAGTTCTTTTTGTAGTGCGCATTTGTGAAAGCTCTGATGTAAGATCTTTTTTTTAAACATAACATTAAATCGGACCTGCCTTACATAGGGTATGTTTGTTTGGCGGTACGGACATATAGGGTATGTACATTAGAACATATATGGAATGTATGTTTAATTCACACGCGTGAAGGTACTGGTACCCGTACACGAGCGGTGAACAAAGTACAAAGCCACTGCTACTACCGCGACGTCCCTGTACTTCAATATTGTAATTACTGGTACCCGAGTACCAATACCTGTCGTCGTAGTTGGCGGCTTGCTGTGGGGATCTGCTTGTTAGTACGATACTGATGGTACCTGTACTGTACTGCTGTTAGGCGGTCGTGGATTTGTTTTACTGTGGATTTTGCCTGTTTGTAATTCGCACCAGTAGTAGCGATGTTCAAGGGTACCGGTATAAGGACAGGGCGGGCCGCTTCTAGGCGAATAGCTGTGTTGATCTTTTGGTACTGCGTTTAGCGGTACCCGGGTAGGTGGGTTTGTAAATGGCCTACTTCCTGTATTTTAAATTCATACCAGTACAGGGATTGTAATTGACACCAGTATACGAGTACATGGTACCAGTACCTGCGGTTTAAGGGTTTTTGTCCTTTTTGTAATTCACACCAGTACCTGCGGTGTAAGGATATGTACCATACAAATCCCCATGTGGGTACCCAGTGCCTGGTGCATTTATTTGCGCGGTATCCTTACATTTGGTGCTTCTACGCACGAATTGGATCCGGGTTCGATCCAAACTGTAAGGATGCCGCGCAAAACGCACCAGGCACTGGGTACCCACATGGGGATTTGTGTGGTACATATCCTTACATGCGGCCTCAGTGCCTGTCGTCGTAGTTGGCGGCTCGCTTTGCGGATCAGTTCGGTACTGATGGTACCTGAACTGTATGTACTGCTGTTAGCGGTCGTCGTGGATTTGCTACCCGGTGCCCCTGTGGATTTGGCCTGTTTGTAATTCGCACCAGTAGCAGTAGCTAGCTGCCGATTTCAGTGGGGCCAGTCCTGTCCCGGGGGCGAAAAAACAAAAGTAGCTGCCGCAGGGAACCGGTACCAGTTCAGGGTTTGTACTGGTTTTAATTCTGGGGAACTGCCCTTTTTGTAATTCACACCAGTACAGGGTTTGTAATGCGGGCCGCTTTTTTTTTTTCGCCCCTGGGACAGGACTGGCACCAGTGAAACCCTTGCAGCGTCTCTACGACGGCCGCTTTTAGGCTTGTTGATCTTTTGGTACTGCTTTTAGCGGTACCCGGGTAGATAATAAGTCTGACACGGCCTTCCTGTGTTTAAATTCATAACAGTACAGAGTGTGGGACCCAGGGTACTTCGGTACCCTGAATCCGCTTTTTCTCTCTGTGAAATCCGCATTTTTCCAGTGAACAGGTGGCTGCCGTACATGTGCCTAATTTGGACCGTATGGCAAAAGTACGACACCCAGTTGTTACCAAAGCATGGCACCTAGGCATCTTTGCGAGTTGCCCTTCTTAGACAGAGAGGTGTCGGTCCTAATTGACACCTAGCCGGCTGGTATAAATTGCCAGCCTCGGCTCCTTGTAATTCAATCAACTGCTCTTCCCAGAAATGTTCCGACGCACCCATTCTCTCGTGACAGTGCCACTCAGCCATCACCTCGGCGACAGCGACTACCTTTCGTCCATCGCCCACGGCTCACAGCAGCCCTTTGCCTTTCCAGCTTGCACCTTGCTTGCTGGCACTCGACGTGATTCGACGCGTGTACGCCCACTCTCGCCCACTCTCCTCCCATCAGTGACAGTGCCACTCAGCCATCACTTCAATAATCTCCCTCCGACAGGTTTTTGGGCCCTCTCCTTTGGCACGACGTCTTGACCCATGCCAGAGGCTTCAACCTACGTGTATCTCGACCCTCGACACCTTTCGACGATCGACGGCGCCGTGCGACGAGTTTTTCTTCCCACCCGCCCTCCCCTACAGTTATACATCCTCTAGCACAAGTGCGCCATCCCTTCGCAATGTCTACCAGCATCAACACCGGCATGATGAACACCCCCCTGGCCAATCTGGCTCGGCAGAGTGCGATCAAGACCGACCCTGGCGACGCCCCGCCACCGCCAGACTTCCGTGATGATACCAGTTATGACGACACCTTCAGCATGGACGAGGCATCAGACAGTGACTCAGGTGACATCCAGCATATCAAGCCAGCTGCAGTGAAGCCAACACTCGACCTCAAGAACGTCCCCATCTGGGACAACACCATCTCTACGCGGGACAACGCTCAAGCAATCAAGATCGCTCTCGGCGGCGCCGGCTACTTGGACACCACCAAGGGCAAAGGCACCCGTCAAGAACAAATGATCCTTCTGGCAGCCTTGCGCCACGCAACGGCGCATTATCCCATGGCACTAACCATCGTCAACATCATCACCATGGACTCCGGGAAGTGTGGATATACAGCATGGAAGACTCTTCTTACTGAGTTTCAGGGCTCAGCCATGGAGGCGCGCAAGCGTCAGCGTCAGCGCGTCCGCGCGTGCCCACCAAACCTCAATTCCTACAACCCCAGGGACCCGCAGCACACCACCAGGCCCATCGTCGTCTGCAGACGGTGTGGCCGTCCGGGCCATACTCACCATCAGTGTGTGGCCATGCGCCATGCCAACGGCCTGCGTATCCTGGATGACACCACACCGACCAGCACCATGACCAACCCTCGCTATGACCGCCATCAGCGCGAACCTGCGGAGCGTCGCGTCAACACCGGCTATGGCCACAACCCGCGCGACAACTACCACCATCAAGAGCCGCCAGGTCAGCATTTCTACAACAACAACCGCAACAATCAGGACAGGCTCCGGCGGCAGCAGCGTTGGACCAACCAGGGCGGCAACGACGGCAGGCGGCGTCATCAACAGCCAGTCGGCTTCGTCTCCCCGGCTGGACATCATCACCCGGGGCATCAGCAGGCTGACGACAACTCCAACCAGCGGCCGACGGGACACCAACATGCCTACCCGTTCGTGGGTGTGTCCCCATCGGCACAGCACCACAGCAGCATGCCCATCATGCTCACCTGCACCACCGCAGCCCCGGGAGGGGCGGCCGCCGGAGCACATGAGGGGGAGGGCGAGGACAGCGCGGAGGATGACTTACATGACCCCTGCCACGTCCCCTGCTCCGACTCTTATGACGTCTTCGAGTCCCCGTTCTCACACTCATGGCGTGTCCACCACTCCCGCCCTCACCCCGACGCCTTCCCGATCTTCGATACCCCCGACATTCCCCCCCGCTGGAACATTTACTCCCATCCCTACCCCCTCGATCCCCCCATCCACCTATTCGACATCAATTCGCGACGTCCTCAACCCGTCCCCACCCCAGCCCCACCCCTATGCCTAACCTCACCCACATTCGTAGCCTCAGCGGCGTTGGCATCCCACATCCTTCATGCGGAGCAAGGCGCGCTGCGTGGCGACCCGCCACCAACGCTACCGCTCCTCACCGTTGCGCCAATCCTCCCGCGGCCAACCTCTCTGGTCATCGACCATCTCTTTTCGCCATGCCATGGCCCATCGGCATCTGAAGTAGAGGCTCAAGTAGAATACGGCTTCACCATCCACAAGATCACCGGCGCCGACCCGTCGCCCGAGGCTCGTACTATGTGGACACATCGCCTACGTGCCATCGGCGACAAGTACCCGGGCCGTCTGCCCCCATCAGCTTTTCAGGACTGTCATGCCAGGGCCCCCATGGACGTCAACGACATCACCATCACGGCGCTAGAGGCCCTTCGCCCGGTCACCCTCATCGTGTCAGGCCCATCGTGTCAACCATGGTCACGTGCGGGTTCACGCCTTGGCTGGCATGACCATCGCTCTCGGGCCTTTGCTTCCGTCATCGGTTTCATCCGTTTCTACCTGACTACACAGCCCACACCGGTGCGCTACATCGTGGAGAATGTTCCAGGCGCGTTGGACTTCCCTGAGATACTCTCCTCACTTGGCACCGGCAACATCATGCGTGCGACCGCCTGCGGCTCGGCCGCTCACCGCGACACCCTCCTGTGGGCCAATATCGCTTTGCAAACAGACGTCCAGACCTACATCGACAACATCAACGCCATCGAGCTCACCGACCCCGGCCCCTGCGCGTGGGACCTCTGTCTCTCCGAATTCCCCCATTTTACTCCGGTCGTGACAACTGACTACTTTCCGAAGTTCGTCGACCGCCCCGGCTCATACGCTTTTCGCATGCAAACCAACGTTCAGCCGGGCACTGGCATGGTCTACGAACATGATGGCCCATGGTCCTGCGCAGACAACGGCAGAATGTGCGAACCCTGTGCAGCTCTAAGCGCTCGCGCCATGGGCTTTACCTTGGATGATCTGCCCACATCTCACCTTTCCGAGGCGACACTGCGCAAACTTCTCGGCGGTGTCATCGACCTCAACGTCATGCGCAACTACACCAAGGCTGTCTCGGGCGCCGCCCCTGCCCCAGTCGTCATCAATGTCTGCCACACGTCATAGCAATTGGCGCGATATATCACCATGCGCACCATGCATGGACGAGGCCGTCCGCGCCATCCATCAGCTTCATGCGGCAGTGCTCGGCATGGGTCACACCGTTCAACGCATACGTGCCGATCGCAGCGCAGTCTATACCGGCTCTCCTTTGCGTCAAGCATGTGCCGACCTCAACATCGCGCTGGAGTTTACCGCGTCCCACTCTCATCATCAGGCAGGCCTGGCGGAGCGCTCTTTCCGCACTATCGGTGAGTGTGCCCAAGCCATGCTCCTCCACGCCGGCCTCGACCGCACCTTTTGGGATTGGGCGTATCTTCACGCCGTCTATATCTCTGCAACCGCCAGTGGAGCTCGTCCGCCAACGCCATACCTTACACGCTGATGACCGGTCGCAAGCCCGACCTCGCCAACCTGCATGTTTTCGGCTGCGTGGCCCGGGTCAACATACCTGTGACTATGCGGGCAGCCAAGGGCAAAATGACACCTAAATCTTGGCCGGGCATCTATGTTGGCCACCATGAGGACTCAGCCAGCTACCGCATCTACAACCCTAGCTACCAGGCGCGAAACGGTGACACGCGATGTCATCTTTGACGAGGTGACACGACCCTTCTCCAGCACACCAGCACTCTCTATGCCTGTCTTCCAGTTTCCCGACGATGACCACCTGCTGGACGAGCCGCAGCCCTTGGACAAGGAGGAGGGGCCCCAAGCACCGCCACCCATGCCACCATCAACGGCGCTTGCCTCAGCGCAGGGGGGTGGGGGGCACCTCCGCATCAAGACAAGCAATTTTCTTCAGCGTCATCAAGAGGGGGACGCCACAGCACTACCAACTCCTCACTCCAGTGAATCGGCGCACATTTCTTCCCCTTATGTCGACCTCGGCGACTACCACCCCACGCTAGTGGCATCCGCCATCGCGGAGGTTGTGCGCCCCTACCCTGCGCAAATGGCCCCCCTCGCCCTACCAGCACCCACTGTCCGCGTGTCCAAGGCGCCGCGCAACTACAAGGAGGCCATCTCCAGCAATCACTTCGATGATTGGAAACAGTCCATGGACCGAGATATCGCCTCTATCGCCAAGATGGAGACCTTAGTTTTGATCAGCATCCCTGAGCGTCGACATGACAACCCATCAGCAATCGTCATACATACGGCGTGGGCCTTCGCGGGAAAAGGACGGCAACCTCATCAAGCGCAAGGCCATAGTGGTCGTCCGCGGCGATCAACTTATTGCCGGCGAGAACTATGATGACACCAAGACCTATGCCCCAGTCGTCAGCTTCATCGCCTTGCGCACCACTATTGCTCTCGCAGTTCAACTCGACTGGGAGCTGTACCAGTTCGACGTCACCTGTGCTTTCCTCAACGCTGACCTCGATGAAGATGTCTACGTCTACCCCCCCCCTCCCCCCCGGCTACGGCCGCAAGGACCAGGCTTGAAAACTCGTTAAGGCACTCTATGGCCTGCCGCAGGCGCCCAAGGCATGGTTCCTGCGCTTTTCTTCCTTTCTCCGTGACTTCGGCTTCGTCAGCTCCGAGTGCGATCCAGGCGTATGGACGCTGCTCGCAGTCGATGGATCCCTACTGGCCATCCTATGCGTCTAGGTCGATGACATCATGCCGGCTACCTCCCCATCGTCCGATATCCAAGAGCGTTTTCAGACTTCTCTCTTCGCTACGTTTAATGCGACCACTGACGGCCTATGCACCTGGCTCCTTGGGATGGCCATTGATTGCAAGCCGGGAGGTGTAATCCACCTCCATCAGGAGAAATACATCAACGACATCCTGACTACCTTCAACATGACGGCGTGCACGCCTCGCCGCCTGCCTTGCACGCCGGATACCAATTTTCATGACCCTACAGGCACGCACCAAACTCTTTCCCTATCCCAATCTTGTTGGCAGCCTTACCTGGTTGGCTGTCGCATCACGCCCGGACATTGCGTTCGTGGTCGGCCGACTGCGCGCCTACATGGCGTCCCCCACCGAGCGTCACTGGCATATCGCCGTATCGGTGCTGCGCTACCTCAAGGGCACCCCCAGCCATGGCCTCATTTTCCGGAAGCAACTAAACAACGAGGCGCCTGACTTCCTCTTCTTTGTGGACGCTGATTGGGCAACCTTCATGCCCAAATACCGCTCCACTACCGGCTATCTTGCCCTGGTGCATGGTACCCCAGTCGCCTACCGCGCGCAAGTTCAGAAGAGCGTGGCCATGTCTACTGCCGAGTCGGAGTTCGTGGCGCTCTGCATGGCCTGCAACTGCATGGCCTTTATTCACGTTCTTCTGCGCCTGCTCAACCACCCTACCACTGACCCGGTACGGGTATGCGAGGACAATCAAGCGTGCATCGTTCAGGTGAAGCATGGTACGATTACAGGCGCGCAAAGCCACATTGACCTCAAGTTTCAGTGTGCAGCCCATCTCTACCAAGATGGAGTCATCGACATGCACTACACGCCTACCACAGACCAGCTCGCCGATTTCTTCACCAAGGCGCTACCGCTGACTACCTTTCTTCATTTCCGTGCTTACCCTGATGGGATCATCCGAGGAGCCTTGCGTTGCGCCTCTGCCACCATCAGTCTTGCGCCCGCGGGATTCCACAGGATGAGGAGGGGTAGTGTTGGACCCAGCGTACCCCGGTACCCCGAATCCGCATTTTCTCTCTGTGAAATCCGCATTTTTCCAGTGAACAGGTGGCTGCCGTACATGTGCCTAATTTGGACCGTATGGCAGAAGTACGACACCCAGTTGTTACCAAAGCATGGCACCTAGGCATCTTTGCGAGTTGCCCTTCTTAGACATAGAGGTTTCCGTCCTAATTGACACCTAGCCGGCTGGCATAAATTGCCAGCCTCGGCTCCTTGTAATTCCGTCAACTGCTCTTCCCAGAAATGTTCCGACTCGCCCATTCTCTCTCGTGACAGTGCCACTCAGCCATCACCTCGGCGACAGCGACTACCTTTCGTCCATCGCCCACGGCTCACAGCAGCCCTTTGCCTTTCCAGCTTGCACCTTGCTTGCTGGCACTTGACGTGATTCGACGCGTGTACGCCCACTCTCGCCGACTCTCCTCCCATCAGTGACAGTGCCACTCAGCCATCACTTCAATAATCTCCCTCCGACAGAGGGTTTGTAATTCACACCAGTATACAAGCACAAGGTTTCAGTACCGGTGGCCTCTGTGCCTGTCGTCGTAGTTGGTGGCTCGCTATGGGGATATGTTATTACGGTACTGATGGTACCCAATACCTGCGGCCCCGGTACCTGTCGACGAAGTTGGCGGCTCGATGTGTGGATCTGTTAGTACGGTACTGATGGTACCAGTACTGTATTGCTGTCAGAGGTCGTGGATTTGTTACCATGTAGTCATGTACTGGCTACCACACCGGTTCGCGTAAGTGCTCCGATATGAAGACCGTAAACGGGTCTCAAATCCTAGATGTGTAGCTGGCAACGCTTTTTGGCAACGTGGCACGCGCTACGTGCGTAGTATTAGCACGTGACCGCTCGCGCTCCTCCCTCATCGTCCCGCCGCCAGCTCCATCCTTGCCCGCGACACGCAAGACGAGGCACCTGAACGCCACCAAATGCCTACGTTAGCGCGTTGCTACCGCGGTATGTGCGTGATGGTGCCGGCCGGTGTGTCCGACTGGCATCGGTGGGGCGGGATGGGTTGGCGAGACGGGTGGTCACGTGGGAGCTGAGTTTTGATCAAATGACGTTATATTTGAATGTATCAACCGGATACTAATCACTATTCGTACTCGTTTCGGTAGTTCCATCTGTAAGGATACCGCGCAAACGCATCAGGCACTGGGTACCCACATGGGGATTTGTGTGGTACATATCCTTACACTCCACCCCCCCCCCCCCCCCCCTAGGATGGAGGACCTCCTCCAGCAACGTTTCGGCTTGAATTCGGTGGCGATCCGAATTGGCCGGGTCGTCCAACATTGCGGGATATCATATCATATTGTATGTTTCTCCGTGGGATCGAACCCGGATCCAATGCGTGCGTAGAAGCACCAACTGCAAGGATACCGCGCAAAACGCACCAGGCATTGGGTACCCACATGGGGATTTGTGTAGTACATATCCTTACACATCTCAGGATTGTTCGCGGATGTGGCGAACGAACGTGATAGTTCACGTTATCTGTATTTTTCCAGACATACCGGTTACAAAAAAACCAGCATTGTTAAAATTTTAGAAGAAAGAGGAGCATTAGCTTATTCTATTATTGTAGCAGCTACAGCTTCTGACCCGGCACCATTACAGTTTTTAGCTCCTTGTAGTGGATGCGCTATGGGGGAGTACTTGATAATGGAGTAACTTTAAAAAAATTATTTAATGTGAAAAGGTTAAATAATAAAAAACATCTTTTTATCTCGTTCGGACATTAGGCGAGTGAAGTAAGCAGGTAAGTACAAAGGCACTTAGCGAGCCAAGACAGTGGTTTGGACAGCTAAAGGGGGAAACGGCATGCATGCCTCCTTACACTACTCCTGCTCTAGGGCACACACCCTCTAACCCAAGCCAGGGCATGTGTGCATGTTCTGCTGGGTCGGTGGCAGCTGATGAGTCGGCCGGGTAGGGGGGCGGCCGGCGCCGCTACGGTTGGTGCTCGGGGTTGGTGAAAAACCTAGCCAGGCACTACTTGTGGACAGCACCACCGAGTGGCATGTGCCGCCCTCCTACTCGCCATCTCCGCTCACAGGAAGTCGGGAGTTGTCCCCAGGCCCGTCCGTAGGCTCTGCCACGCCGCGGGACTGTGTCGACTGGCCAAACGCGGGACCGGATGTGCCGATGTAGGGGCATTTCCACCTCGTAGCCGATCTCGCCGCCCGAATCTCCCTCAGCGGTGCCCAACAAGCCCGTTGCGGCGAGTAGCGCACCCAAACCCACCTCCCTAGCACTGCCTCCGACTGCTTGCTCGTCGGGGCGGTTGGTGACGTCGCGTAGCGCCGTGCGGGCCCGTTTCGGGATGGGCCAAGCCGATGGAGTAGTCGCACCGCGTTCGCCGCTAGCCGTGTGTAAGGCTTTTTTAGCAATCGCTAGCTGCACGAGCTCCTCACCGACGGTCTCGCGCACCACGCGACAAATGGCACGCACCAAGCGGTCTAGGGGTCGACGGCAGTCAGTCTAGGGACGTGGGAGGCGGGTGGAGCCGTGGGGGGCGGTCGAGGCGACTCAAAAGGGGTGGTGCGATCGAACAGTGCTTTCGCACCGCGGTGATTTGGCTGATTTGGTCAGTATGCACCCATCAATCACCACACCATCATGCCCATTGGTGCGTTACAAGCCCTACCCATGAGGGTTAAGCAGCCGGGCTCACACCCTTGAAATACCTAGGGTGCCCTGGCTAGCACTGGGTTTAGTGTGTTTTTGTCCAAAATTGGTCCTGTCCAAAAATATGGTTTTCACTCGCTACCTGCCAAGCCCCCGCACCAGCACCCGGCATGGACACAGATATCCGAAACCCGGGGCGGAGATGGCAGTGAGGTTTATAACCATCACCGCCGCCGGAAATCGAACACTGAGCCAACCGCATACGAAGCTAACGACATAACGAGGTACTCAGGATTGTTAGTTGTATTACATAAGGGCTTTCACAAAAGCGCACTACAAACAGAACTAACAACAGCTATGCAAGGTTGGTAGCAAAAGAGAGACATAAGCCTGAAACCAAGGTCGAGCAGGAGGACAGGGACCCAAGAACCAAGAAGGAGCCAGGGGAACCACGAAGTCACTTAGGTACTCAGGATTGTGACCCCGCTATACGCAGCTTCGACCCCGGGAGGATTTCACTTAGCGAGTACGCGGGGAACCGGTGTGTCTTTGTAATTCACACCAGGACAGGGTTTGTAATGCGGGCCGCTTTAGGCGGATTGGTCTGTTGATCTTTTAGTACTACTTTTGCAGCAGTTGGATTTGTTACGGCCTTTTTGTAATTCACACCAGTACCTGCCATGTTACACACCCAGCGGCCTCGCACGAAATTATTACAAGGTCAGCAAATCTCCGTATTAAACGGCAGTCCAGCACAGCAAATTCATTAATCGCCAGATGTAGTGTGCAGCAAACCGGATAATCGCTCCTCCTCGGGTGGCAGATTTCAATAACCGCTTCTGCCTGGGGCAGCAAATCGGATATGAATTGGCAAAACTTGAAGCGCGGGAAGCCCGCTTCAGGCACGCGTCGCCGCCGAAGGCGGCCGCTCGGGCCTCCTCGAAGGGGGGGGGGGGGGGAGGGGGGGGGGGGGGGGGGGGCGCATCCCGGGCCCCTCCCTCCCAAGAAGTTTTTTCCGAAAATGCCCTTTCAGAACGTGATTTTTGGTTGAACGTTCGTGGGTTCATCGTCAAATTGAGAGCGCGGAATATCCGCGAGCGTGAAGCGAGAGAATGACGAATAGCGAGCAGCGCGTAAGCCAAACTTGTAAAGGGCGGTGGTCGGGACTAGATGGACCTAGAGTGGCCGAGCGACGTCCGCGGTTGTCGAGTCCCAAGGGTCGTGGGCGGTGGTGAGATGAACCAAAGTGTGATCCACAGCGAATGGACTTAAAATTCGAGCAAGATTAAAGGAGCCGGATATCGGGTACCGGGTGAAATTCCGTAATCGTACCTCATTTTGAGTACCAAAAGAACTTCTGCGAACATGCTACGGAACAACGAAGCGCGATGATTCGCTACTCCAAGTCGAGCAAGCACGGTTAGTTACCACCGAATTGTCAATCTTCTCATGAAACGTTTTTATCTTGTCGTGCAAGGTATGTGTCTAGAATCTATGTCTCGGATATTAGCAAAGACGGCTCAATAGCCAAGAGACCAGTACGGAATCTGCACAAAATAATACCGAATTAATACGACGAACATGTAAAAATCGGTATCTAGTGGGGCTCTCGGTAGGATGGGTCTCCGGTGACCCTCTTATTGAGAGGAGGCTGCAAGAGGCATCCCGAGGCCCGTATGTTGATATTCGATTCTTGAGTTTCAACCTGGTGGTTGCCGAGAACATTTGCTTTGTCACGAATCGGTGGTTGTTCGTTATCTATTGCTCGTTAATTCGTAGTCGCGAACCCGTAGTCGATGTAAAACGGTTTAAAAACATACTAAATAAGGATTAGTAGTACTAAATCCTTTTGTGGTATCCGTGTGGATCGTCGACGCTTGCCAACTAATCGAGCTTGACCCAGTAGTCGGCCCGGTCGGCAGATTTCGTATCCTAACTAGGCACGTTCTGGGCGCGGGCCGCGGGCGCCCCCCACCCGCTATTTCGTTCCTCCATAGCCGCGCAGATCCCAATCTGCACACTTACCCCATTTTGCTGATACCAAGGCGACTATCCGAGGCGGACAACTGTACTAGGACACCCAAAGGCGACTTATCCACGGCTCCGTTCGCTTTGGAGGTGAGTGGTAGCGCGCCAGGCCCGTATCCGGCGTAGGGTGGCGGGAGTCGGCGGTAATTGCCCCACTGAAAGTGCAATACGGCACGACGATCCCTCAGAGGACGTGACGATAGCCTGTGATGTGTGTTAGGGCTACGCCTAGCGACTACCCTAGTACCACCACAAACCTGCGACGCCGAGATTATGGTCAAGTAATCATGATGTACTGATATTTCAGCATGCGAGTTATTACAAGTACGGCCACAACCAGACGCCAGTAATATTCCTTGTAACATACAGTACGCGCTACAACTCCTAAATCATCATGATACTAGCTGCCTATCCGCGGTACCAAGTCGGACCGCTACATGATATATGTGTAATGCCACCGGCATATATTGTAACAGATTACAGTCAGCAATCAACTGAATTCGCGAAACGCTACGGGTAGAGCCATGTTTCACCAAGTATTGCCACGAGTACTTACACTGGTTTCGGCTTCCTGTTACGATCCATCCCCACCTGCTGACCCACAGCGACCTGCTCTCGCACGCACGACGATACATTCGCGATTTCGCTCGCCATGCCGACCCTTGTAGCGACTTTGAACCCTTTGACCTTTATCCGAGTCGCGTGTCGCCATGGCATCGCTCCGGAGCGCCCGTCAAGCCGGTTACCCTCCCGGTGGTCCACCTGCCGAGCAATCTATGCGTCAAATTGTCGAGAAGAAGATGCTGGAAGCCCGTGTTATGGCGCCAACCCAGACATAGTTCACAACCTCGCCGACGTTCATGACTTCCCGGCATTCAAGGCCTGTCTGGAGAATGTCGACAAGGAGATTTCCGACCGCAACAAGCTTTGGGTTCCTGAGATGGAGGCATGGCTCGGTCGCCAACTCAAGACCGATTCTATCGCGGCTCACACCCACCAACTTGTGCTCAACAGCCATGAGCTCTACGTTCACATTGTCATGGTCTGCGAGATCCATGACTCACTTCGCCAACTATCAAGACTGGAAACAAGCTTTCTTCAAGGCCGCTTTTCCCAACGGCATTCAGACAATCGTCGGAAACTACACGCGTGACATCTGCATCAAGCCGAGCGACCCCAAGATGGCTACTTGCTGTGTCGACTTGCAGCGCAAGCTACAAGCTGCATTTGCTTTGCTGCATGCACCTTTCGCTGTGCCTGAGTACTTGCAAGTGCAAAGTATTTTGCAGGCGATTCCCAAGCACGAAAGGGCCGAGGTGCAAAAGATGGCTGACCACGCCAACGAGGCTGTCTCGACTCATGAAGTGCTTTTCAGATATCTCTCGGCTATCGACGAGGAGCACCGCCTCGCTGTCGAGACTGCCAAAAGGAGGCAAGCCAACATCAAAAACCAAAAGCGTCGCTTCGAGGAGTATTCAGGTCGTTGCCACATGCCGACCTCCACAAACCCGTGGTCACGCAACAACGGAGCATCAACCAGCTCTGCCACGATTCGTCCTACTGCTCACAACAGCTTGCCCAATCGCCCACCAATAAAGAGTCGCTTCTCTGGTGAGTGCGCCAAATGCGGCAAAAAAGGCCACTCAATTTATGAATGCCGCCATGCGTCTGAACATGACAAAGAACAATTCAAAGCCAAAGTGGCTGCTAGTAAGCTAGCCAAGCAAATCGACAAGATACGAGTTACATAAAAAACAAATGATGGTGTTGGGCGGCATGCCGAACCTGTGCCTCTCAATGTAATTGAGACAATCGACATTGACATGTCGCCGAGTCCATGCAAACATGCATGCACTGCTAAACTGCCTGCTCAGCCCCTGCATGAGATCGAGGATACAGATGTCGATGTGGTTGAGCATTACACTCCCGCGGCACTGAACCCCTCCGACTCACAACCTGAGCATGAAGCTCATGGGTGTTCCTGTGCTCATTCACACCTCGTTGCCGACATCGAGGACGAGACAGGGCGCAGAGAAAATACAGACAAAATGTCAAAGACAAAAAGATGCATGCTAGACTGCATGCCAAACTGACTATCATGCAAAAGAGATCTCGAGTGCGCATAATGCGTACCAAAAGCAATAATCGAAAGAATGACACTGAAACTAATGAATATGCAAAACCAAATGCATATCCAACTGATGACTCTATTGTGTTTGACCAAGCAGAGACTGAATTATGCCTGTGGTCCAATCACTTTTGATGCCCGTGCCTAAGCATATGATGCTGTCTGTTCAGATTATTGCAGTGCTGAAAAAACCATTTCTGCAACAGGACATCAAAGGTAAAACTGTGTTCATCAATCCAGTGTATGATGACACAAGCCTGCCCATCTTGCAACATTTTGAGATACAAAGACAAGAGTCGCCCTTTGACACAAGAGGTATTATTGCTATGCCCAGATGGTCTTCAAAATTAGGACAATCCTAGAAAACCGCTGCTTTCAAATATAAGAAAATTCACAGCTACCCGCCTGGAACATATCTGTTTCACACACCCAGCTCAGCAACTGATACTGAACCTATGGGACCTACTGAGTGGTATGTTGATGTCTACCTGGCTGACTATACTGTTGAAGAACGTTCAGCCCAGGCAATTAATGATGTCGTTACCAGTGAAGAACTCAAAACTATGCTGGCTGAGCAGCAAGGTAAGGAGTATAAACCAAAAGCCAAGAAGTTCCATCAGTCACGTATGATGACAGAAAAATACCAGCAAGTCTGATCATGATTTATTGCTGTTACACCCCACATGTGCTGAATTTACTATAACACCTTCAACACTGGTTGACAGCGGTGCTTCTTTGAACTTTGCCATTGGCACCAAGTACGTCAAAGAAAATAAAATACCACCTACAACACTTCAAAATAAAGTAAGAGTTATTCTTGCTTATGATAGAATGGTTCTCGCTTCACAAAAAAATCACCCTTGAGTTGAATATCAACAATTACACAATATAGACCCATTGACTTCAATGTCACACCGTTACATAATAATTTCAATCTGGTTTTAGGGATGCAATTCCTGAAACGACACAACCCACATGTTGATTGGGAATATGGTCTGATGACATTTCCCACCGGTGTGAAAGTTCCAATGCCAAACAGAGCCCCGCCAGGTTAATGTCAGAATAGTTCATGATAATGTCATGGCCCGAGAGATTGCCAAGCATGATGACCCTGACACAGTTTTATTTATTCCTGTGCCATTGTTAAACAATACAATATATTAATGCCACCAAAGAAAGTGATGAGCTCGATATTGATGATGAGATAAATGCAATTGACACTGACCAAGTCTGCAGCTTATACAGCTCAGCTCAGAGACTTATTGCGGAAGCATAAACCAATATGCTCTCCACTTGACAACCTTCCACCATTACACCATGGTCTTGATCATGAAATCCCTCTTGTTCCTGATGCTCAAGTTCCTGCATGAAAAATATACAGATTGTCACCTGCAGAAATAGAGGAACTAATAACACAACTGAATGCTTTTCTTGAGAAACAGTTTCTACAGGAGTCCTCTCCATATGCAGCTCCTGTGCTCTTCGTCCGCAGGGCCAATGGCGGTCTGCGCATGTGCATTGACTACCGTCAAATGAATAAATACACCAAAAAGGTTGAGTTCCATGTTCCACATGCTGATAGATTATATTTGGACAATATTTACATACATCATGGTCTCAGCAGACGTATCATCTCTGACAGAGATCCCAGGTTTACTTCAGTGTTTTGGAAATCATTGTTTTAAGCTCTGCAAACTGAGCTAATTATTTCATTCGCTTACTACCCGCAGACTGACGGTCAAACTGAACGCACCCACTGAACTATTGATCAAATATTAGGTGCGTTTGTTCACAAGCAACATGACTCTTGGTTTAAGTCATTTGGCTCTTGCTGAATTTTCTTACAATAATTCAGTCCATTCCGCAACACATTATGCCCCTTTCGAAGCAATTTATGGCACGAATGCCACTGACACCACCTGATCTGATTGATACTGCCAACCAAGATGCACGCAACGCAGTTGCAAATATTCAGGATATTCACATGTTGATTACTGAGCAATTGAAGCTTGCTGATGAATATCAAAAGGTCTATGCCGACCGCAAAACCAGCCATGTTGAGTTCGCAGAAGGAGACAAAGTCCGGCTCTCGACGGAGCACATGCTTATACGCAACCAGCTGACACACAAGTTCCGACAGCGCTTCATCGGCCCGTACCCGGTCACGGCCAAGATCTCCAGCCAAGCGTATCGTACTGCGCCTGCCACCAACGTTCGACTGCCAAAACTTGTTTCTCATCAGTCGACTGCGCAGGTGCGTCAACCCAGACGCACAGCCCGATACAATTTCGTCCTGTGTGGAGCCCGCTGTCGACGAGTTCGTCGCTGAACGCGTGCTCGACTTCTCTATCGAGCGCCGCAAGGATTTGTTCAAGCGGGGACTCTGCCTCGTCTTTCTGGTGCGTTGGCTGAATTACGACTCAAGTCACGACAGTTGGGAGCCATACAACGCGTTGCGACGTATTGAGGCACGACACGACTTCGCGAAGGGTGAGCAGACATATGCACGATACACTACGCTCAAAGAACAATGCCCAACCTGCGAGGGCGCCACCCGTCGAGTTTTCCGGCGTCCATCCCGGAACGTTAAACATCTACTGCGGCTGTTGTCGTTGTTATATCACGCTTCCACTGCCAACCGACATCTGCGCTAGGCCTTCGGCGACGCGAACAGACACTTTCCAGCTCGTCATTTTTTAGAGGGGTGGGAATGTTAGGGTTACGCCTAGCGACTACCCTAGTACCACCACAAACCTGCGACGCCGAGATTATGGTCAAGTAATCATGACGTACTGATATTTCAGCATGCATGTTATTACTGGTACGGCCACAACCATACGCCAGTAATATTCCTTGTAACATACAGTACGCGCTACAACTCCTAAATCATCGAGATACTAGCTGCCTATCCGCGGTACCAAGTCGGACCACTACATGATAGATATGTAATGCCACCGGCATATATTGTAACAGATTACATTCAGCAATCAACTGAATTCGCGAAACGCTACGAGTAGAGCCATGTTTCACCAAGTATTGCCACGAGTACTTACACTGTGCGTCCCCATAGGCCAACGCCGCTCGTCCAACGCGACAATCCGGCGTCAAAAGGTGCGATGCCCTCCGACATGTAATTGGGTAGGTGTTGCCTGTGGTGGTTGTGGGAATCAGCGGTGTGTATTCTGTGTGTGTGGTGAGTTTCTGAGTGTGTGTTGGTGTATGAGCTGCACCGGCCACAGAGTTAGTGGTGGACAGTGTTCTTGAGTCAGCTGGCTTGGTTGTGGCTGCGGCGGCTCGCTCAACAGCTTACTGGTGAGAGTTGTTAGACGGGTGGGCTGCATCGTTGTCCGTTTCCCACTCGTTGTCTGAGCCGTGGGTGCCGGAGAGGCGTTGCTTGCTCTTGCTGCGGTTGCGGGTGGCGCCGTCCGAGCGGCTACGGCCCTAGGCTTCTTATTCTTATGTTTGGCTGTTGTGGCTGCCTTGCCCTTGCCTGCTGGGGTGGGCTAGCTTGGGTGATGTTCCAGCTGGATGGAGAGGCGTTGTGGGTTGCGCAGCTGGTGCGACTCCGATGTGAGGCTGGCCAGTTCGGCGGCTATTGCGGGTTGGCTCGCAGGAGAGGACTGTGCAAGCACCTATGTGGTTGCGGTAGTGAGGTGGTGAAGCTCTGCCAAGCGTTCTGTGGTGCCATTGGGTGTGCCCTCCCGGAATGTGCGGTGCATTGTTGAGCGTTGGGGGAATCGAGGGATATGTCAGCCTGACATGGTGTCTCTGCTGCCGCACGCTGGTAGGTGTCCACGTCCATGGCGCCGTCGTCGCCCTCGTAGTTGAACTCGAGTTCTTCCTCGTCATCCGCCTGCGCTCTCGGCATGGCAATTGCCGGTGAGGCTGTGGCTGTAGGCGCAGGGGCTGGGTGGGCTGTTCCGGGGGCGCGCTCCGTTGCTGCTCCGCAGTGGTCGATGGCTGCCACTTCGTCTGCAACCGCTCCTCGCCTCGGTGTTATGTGCTCAAACCCAGGGGGGGAGCGTCGCGGACTTGGGGTGTGGTATGGGCTGCTGGGGTCGCTGGAGGTGGCAGTTGGATTAGGCCTGCTGGTGGTGGGGCTGGCGATGCGCCTCTCGGTTGGTGCCGGAGCTGGCGCGGCCTTGATCTTCCCGCACGCTGTTGACACTCTTGCGCCACTGTTCTGTTCTATCTGTGCCGCGGGTGCCACCGATGATGTTGTGGTGGTGGGCGGTCAGCTGCAGGGTGAGAGTGTAGATTGGGCGTCCGGCGGCTCGTAGGGCGAGGGACGCTGGGGCGGTCTTCCGGGCCTTCTTACGCAGGCGTATTGCTGCGCGTCGGATTTGGTTGTGTGCAGTGTTGCCTCCCAGTTCTACCGCCTCCCGGATCGTCTGGCTGAAGGGGTGGATGAGCAGCTCCGAGGGGTCGAACTCGGACTCCGTGAGGTAGATGACGATGGTGCGGAGGCGTACCGCCCACAGTAGTTCGACGGGGGAAGTGAGGGCCACTGCCAGGCGCAGGGTGTCCGCGAACTCCTCGTCTTCTTGGCCGAGGGAGATGGCGCAGAGGTTGTCGTCTCCCACGCGCAACAGTGTCGGCTCGGTGTGGTGGTGGTATATCTCGACGCCGAAAGCTGTCATGGTGACCGGCAGCCATTGCGCGTGTTGCAGCTATGGAGGTGTGTTGATGCGCTCGCTGATGGTAGCTGCGATGGCCTCCGCCAGTTGCTCCACCGTCGGCAGCTCCAGGCTGGCCAGGGGGCCGGTGCATATCGCTTTGGCCGCCAGTGCGCATCGGAAGAATTGTTTGGATAGTCCTGGGGGCAGTACTCATGGGAGCGGGGTGGTTGGTTGGTCCTCTCGGTCCTCGATGTGTTCTACTGTGATCGAGATCACTGCTCGGCCCTGCGATTGGTCGCCAAACGGCAGCGCCAATACTGCGTCTCGGCACACGTATTGTAGTAGGTCCGCCGCATCATGATCAAAGGAGTTCGAGGCGCACCGAGTCGGCTGAGCGGCGGGCTTTCCATACCTCGCGGACCTCCAGGAGGGCCAGTAGTGTGTGGGTCGGGGGGCAGATGACGGCGTCGTCTGCGTCTGTGTCGGCCACATACTTGGCCCAGGCTCTCACTCCGGCGAGTGCTAGGACGTCTGCTGGTGTCGCCGCCGGTTGGTATGTCGCCGCTTCGCTTGACTGGGGTTGATCGTACGCTGGGAGGAGGCCCTCCGCCAGGTGCACCCACATGTCGGCCTCAGTGTGGCCTCTGAACGAGGGGGAGCGAAGCCACGCCTAGTGCACCGGTCGCTCGATGTCGTCGAGGTGGGGCACTCCGAGCAGGCGGGTGGAGCAGCGGCGCCCCTGGCGGTCGAGGATCGTTGTGCCCTCTCCTGTCCATTGGGTATGTAGAACGCTCGCGGCTGTTTCTCTGCGGGCCAGTCGGAGGATGACGGGCACGGTGGTGGTGGGGAGCCTTGTGCCACTCGGTCCAGTGGGGTCGGCGGCGGCGGGCTTAGGGGGGCGGCGAGTCACCACTCTGACGTCTGATGGTAGTATTTGAACGCCGATTTTGGGGTTGAGGGTGCGGATTAGGTTCGTCACAGTCCGGCCGCGCGACTCCTCGTCCATGGCTTGGTGCTGGGCCACCAGATCGCCGAACAGTAGGGCCACATGGGTGTCATCGTCCGTGCCGGCGGGGAGGCCAGTTAGAAGTAGGCGAGATGGGCGTTGCAGCACGCGTATGTGGCGGAGGGTTGCTGGTGGGAGCTGGGTGCCGGCGAGTTTTTTTGCAGTTACGACCGTGCGGATTACTGGCTGTTGCACTCTGCCGCCTCGTAGCGCGGCTAGATGAAAGGTGCCGACCCCGGCCTCTTGTTGCTCCCCAGATGTGTTTGTGTCCATGCTGGCTGTGGTGGTGTCTCCTGGAAGGACCTGCTCTTCACGCCACTGTGGGCGCAAGCCGCCAGTTGGCCTGGTGGTGAGTCGTCCGGTCGTCGGACGGTCTACCGTTTCACAGGAGGATCACGCTACCAGTACAAGTAGGCGCGCCGGCTCGCCCGGATTTAGTACATATGCAGTACTTCGCCCGTTGTAAAGGGCCGGCTGGAAAGTGAGAGGTCTAGCACTTTGAATAACATGTGGGATGTCCACTCCAACGGCGTCAGTTTTGTTGCCCAAGATGGGACAAAGATAGCCGAGGGCGACTAATGGTGTTGCTACGCTTGCTATCAGAGCCCTCGCCACACGACTTCGGTCGGCAACGGTCAACGCGCTGGAATAGTGCGAGAAATGAGGTTGTTTGTGAGGGATGGCTCCGCGCCATGTACCCGGCAGGGCTAGCCTTTCACAAGCGCTTAGCAGAGGAAAGCCTACAAGCAATCGTCCAGGTGGACAAGAAAGTCAAGCTTGCGGAAGAGAACTTGGCGTGCGCGGCGCAGGTTCATGCCATGCCATTGGCATGTAGAAGTACTGTGTTGTCTGCTAACCGTTGTATCGTCTGGTCTTACGTACATAAAACTCGCTTTTGGTGATGGTCGTGTTAGTATGTATGTACACATGTGCTGACAAAGGAAAACGCCAAGATTGAGGAAGAGCTGATGCGTCTCAAACGGCAACTGAAAAATGCCAACGATGAAGCACCTACACACAAGAAGCGGTTGGACAAGCTGAATGCGGCTATCACGCACAGATTCCCGACGTGAGCCTTGTTTCTTGCACTTTGATTGCTCTGCTATAGTACGTTGAACAAAGGTGTGCCGTAGTGCGGTGTGTTGAAGTGTCACTAACTGTACTTCTTCTTGTGAACTCATGTTCTCCGGAGACTCCAAATCCAAGTTGAAGGCGCCAGCGACAAGATCCGGTGGCTGCTGGAATCCAAGGAACATCTCAAGAGAGTGACTGCATCACACAATATCCTCGTTGTTCAGCGTATTATTTCAGATTATGGCAAGAGGTGGGATAAACCCTAAAAAACCCTAAAACCTAAAACCCTAAACCCTAAAACCCTAAAACCCTAAACCATACATGGAAAAGATGGAACACCGTTGTGCTGATCTCACAGCGCAATCAAAGCAACGGTACATTTGCTGGCTCAGAAGAAGGCCATGCCGAAGCAGGGCATTGCGGATGATGAGCGGCGCAATGTTAACCTTCGGCTTGAGGACATCCATAACGTGCATTGCGCTGACTCTTGATGCCATGTAGCATGTGCGCATTGTGGCGGATGTGCCGTGAATTGCTGATGTTTCACGTTGCTCCGCAGCGCGTGTTGGCCCAACGGCGTGAGCTGTGTGTCGTGGTGGATCAGCTGACAGAGTCTGTGAGCTTGGTAACCTGACACGTGATGGCACCTGGCTGGCAGGGTATGTACACAAAATTGCAAGTCCTGCGCTGCAGATGTGCCTCAGTGGAGCCCCTCAGAGTAATGCAGAACGCACGCATGGTCTGTGGGGTTCTGGGAGCGCCCCAAGTTGTTGGCAGCTATTAAAGAGCCTCGACAGAGCCAGCCCTGCCATTCCGCTTGGATAATCGGCAGATGCCGAAGTTAGCGTCAGGATCGCCCGCATGAGCGTCAGCTTACATCCAGTTATGGATGAGTTCTATGGCGCATATCTCGGAATCGCGACGATTTCATCGATGTGGACCGAGCGCATGCCCTCCAAGCTGAAGCTCCAGATTGGAGGCCTCATCTGCGTCAATTCATGGCGCGTCAACTTCTGTATGTACAAGTACAACAGCCTTTCCCGACCGCCATGCACTCAGTCGCGGTGGAAGGATGTCATGAAGGAGTTGCGGCAAGACGAGAACGCGAATGCAGCTGTGCAAAAGCTGCGGCAGTCTCACCCCTCACACACACAAAAAGCAAGACTGTCGTAAAAACACAGAGGCGACAAAGGGAGAAAGAAACAATTGTTACAACGTTGTCACCACCCGCCGCTACTTATGCGTATGGCTAGCTCGCAGCTAGGCACCACCAAGCGGCACGGGCACTACTAAGCGCGTCACCGTGAAGAGTCATGCCTTGAAGTGTCGAACATGAGGTCGTCGCTTAGAGACCTCCGCACAAGTAGTTGACACATACATCAGTTTATACACAAGTAAACTACTGATGTTACAGAGGCAGGTGCATAATACATATATGTCCGCTACGGGTACGCACATGCGTATCATCCCGTAACTACTACTGAACAGTGTACCGGTACCAGTAGGACTCATCTCATGATTCATCATCCACCAGTACTCGTATTGTGGCGCGTGACACACGCGCGCACACACTGTTGTACGATACAGCAGGTACTCGTACATGAATGATGCTACGATCATGCAGTACCCGTACAGAGTATGCCATAATTGTCACACTACATCTCTCCCCCCTTGACAGTGTGAAATAGCATTCCATGATAGGCAGTTTAATTTGCAGTCGGCACACGTGCCGGATATTTATGCATACGCTTCACAAATTCAGGTGACTTTATAAAGTCCAACCATTTGGGAGTAGCCATAAAATCCTGCAATGCTATTGTCCTTTTAACATCAAACAAACGATGCCAAACAGGGGCAATAGACTCATCCGCAAAGTGAACAAGAAATTGCAACTGAGTACCACGTAAACCGGGCATGAAACCGATCTTAACGCTGGTAATCTTGTCAATCTCATACTTATCATCAGAATCGTCACCAGTACCAACAAGAAGAGGTACATGCGGGCGCAACGGCGCAGTGGGACATAGTCTCAAGTTATTAACATGAAATACTGGGTGCAACTTAACACAAGCAGGTAATTTCAGTCGATAATTATGACCGCCAGCTTTCTCTACAATAGAAAATGGGCCAAGCTGCTTGTCCATCAGCTTTTTGCAAGGCTGACCTTTGACCTTAAGCAGACGGGTATCCACAGATACTCTATCTCCAACATTGAAGATAGGAGGATTGCGTTGTTGCCACTAGGATGAACAGTCAATTCATCTTTATGGACAGCCAACGCTGACTGAACCAACTGCTGGACATCCTTCATATCTTGGATACGTTGCTGAGCATCACGGGAGAATGCTATTGTTGGTCTCGTACCAAACAATACATCCGGAGGCGTTTCAGGATTGAAACCATACATAACCTGAAATGGTGCATGCTCAATGCCAAGTGCTTTGTTGGAATTATACGCAAATTTAATCAATGGTAACTGGCTTACCTGGTTTGAACCATCGAAACAACAAAACGCTCGAGCCAACTCACTGACAATGGCATTTACGCGTTCAGTCAAACCATCTGTTTCAGGATGTTGGCCACTAGACATGTTCAATTTAGTGCCAAGTCTTCTCCACAGAGTTTGCCAGAATGCAGACAAGAATCGTGGATCTCTGTCAGAGACAATCACACGAGGTATTCCATGCAACCTGAATACTTCCTTCAGAAATAATCCAGTTGCCTGCCCACTTGTCACGTTGACTGTGGTTGGAATAAAATGTGCTTGCCGGGACAGATGGCAACACACAACCAACATAGTATGAAGTAACTTGACAGTTGAATCAGCGATGCGTCGATTTTTCAGAAATTTTAAAAGAACGGGTTCTATATCATTGGCCTACAGTTCCATCAATTGCATTGCCAGCGCTTTGAAGTACCAGCAGCGAGCGTTTGCATTGCCAGCGCTTTGAAGTACCAGAGTTTTTTTCCATTACCAGCAGCGAGTAGCGAGTACCAGTACTAGCAGCGAGCGTTCGCATCGCCAGCGCTTTGACGTACCAGAATTTTTTCCATTACCAACAGCGAGTAGCGAGTACCAGTACTCATAGCCTCCCAACCGTGAGATCGTAATCGGACGGCTGTGTAATTAAGGACCGTGGGCGGGCGGGTGGGTGGGTGGATTATAGCACTTAGTAGTACATGCCAGTAGATAAGCGCTTTAGTCATGCACTATAGGCCCGATCCGCTGCACTAAACGGGTACCCCTACGGCAATAAAGCTCACCGCCGAAAAATCGACGCTTCGCTGGATTATAACCATTCTTCTCTGGTAACTCGGTTATAAAATCCAAACCAACCGTATGCCATGGACGTGGCGATACTACTGGTAAGGGTTGTGTTGGTGCAGGTAGCTGCGGACGTGCCCGAACACGCCAGCACACCGAACATTGCTCACAATAGGTTTCCACGTCATGACGTATGCGTGTCCACCATAAACTGTCCAAGGCACGTGCCAAGGCGCTTGCATAAGCACGGTGACCAAAATAATCATGTAGCTCATACAATATCTTATTGATGATGTCACGATCGGTTGGTATGCAAAGACGTCCATGTCTCAAAAAATAACTATCGTGCTCTACCACATGACCGGACTGCTTCCACCCCCCCCCCCCCCCATAAGGAGTAGAACGCGTCCTCTGCATATCCAGCATTAATAAGGCGGAGAATATTGTCATCACGGTTAAGTGACGACGCACTTAGAGCCGACAATACCGCAGTACATGGGCGATGTTTACTCGCGAATGATTCAGCCGCGTCCGGCACATCCCCGGTCCAATATAAGCCACCGAAACCAATCGGCTTAAAATCCGGTCTACGTGACAACGGATCGGCTTCATTCCACTTGCCCTTTCGGTATGCAAGGGATATGGACCCAACAAACGGCTACAAGTCGCGTACATAGCGCACTTGTCGCCGGTTCAACCTTTTTGCCGGTCGCCTGAGCAGATGACGTATGGTGTCATGATCTGAGACAACAAGGAATCGACGGCACCCTTCAAGGTAACAACGCCAGTGCTTACTTGATTCATAGACAGCCAAAGCTTCCAAATCATAAGCACTGTAGGTATTACCACGCTCAGCTGCATTCAGCTTTCGCCCCCAGTAACTAACTGGTTGAGGACCTCCTCCTTGGTCCTGCAGGAGAACTGCAGCAAGCCCTACGTTAGACGCATCTGTCGCTACGGTGAACGTCGCATCCGCCCCCATGGAAGGAATGGAAAGACACGGAGCGGAAATCAGTCGCAGACGAAGGGTCTCAAAGGCTTCGTGACACGCCGGTGACCAGTCAACATGAACTGGTTTAGACTTACGCAATAAGTCAGTCAATGGTGCAGTTAAATCACTGAAATGATGAATAACCTTAGAGTAGAAGTTGCAGAATTGTACAAAACTTCTGACTTCACTCTGAGTTTTAGGGACAAGCCAATCCCTAACCGCAGCCACTTTGGCCTCAGAAACGGACAATTTACCCTCAGCGACGGTATACCCCAAATAATCCATAGATTGCATACCAAAGAAACATTTCTTTAACTGCAACGTCAGATTATATTCATTCAGTTTCTCAAAAACTAAACGAAGGTGCTTCTTGAATAAGCATATATTCAATATGCTTATTTGTTGCAACATATTAACGAATATATGAATATTCACATACGTGAATATTCACATATTCACATATTATGTGAATATGTGAATACATTCATATATCATCCAGATATACCACCACAAAGTCACGTAAATATGGTCTCAAGATGTCATTTATCATGCGCTGGACAGTGGCTGGGCATTTTGCACAAACCAAATGGCATTGCAGTCCACTTCCATAGACCATCAGGTGTCCGAAACGCTGTCTTGTGGATGTCCTCCTCTGCAATGGCAACCTGCCAATAACCTGATGCTAAATCCAGATGGGTGTAGCAACGGGCATTGCGGAGGGAATCCAACGTTTCATCAATTCGTGGCAAAGGATACATATCCTTTCGAGTGACCTCGCTCAGCCCACGAAAATCGACACACAACCGAAGGGATCCATCTGCCCTCTTAACAAAAAGGATAGGCGAACCAAACTCAGATTGACTAGGACGAACAACTCCAGCGGCAATTGCATCTTTGAGTTGGCGATCCAATTCAGCACGTTCAGCGGGAGACAAACGATTCAGTCTTTGGCGTTTCATCCTGTCAGTTAACTCAATTCTGTGATCCCATGGCCGATGAACATGCGGCCTGTGGACTGGACGCATAATTTCAGGAAACTCGTCATACAACAAATGACGAATAGCATCCTTTTGCTCTAGTGTCATAGCATTGTGTAAATGCAGGTCAGGATCATCTTTTATAACCGACATTTCAACGACATAGAATTCACCCCAAGAATTCTGCTTAGATGCACGAGCAGTTTTGCGCATCAACTTTTGTACCTTAGTGGAAGTAATCATGCTACATGCAAGAGTACGACCCACTATTACAACAGGTACATGGGTTCCATCCATTAAAGTCATGATACGTTCAGTACCATACTTAATGGTAACTTGCGCTTCATCAAGCCAAGTTAGACCCAACACCATGTCGGAGACTTTGAGCTCACGCAGTATATAAAATACTCGATTCTCAAATACATGTCCTCCAACAGACAAAGACACAACTGTTGTATGGCAACATGAGACACGTTGACCATTAGCCAAACGAACAGGTGTTTTAGCTATCAACTTTGGTATCTGCAAGTTGTTTCTACGCACAAAGTCATCAGATATAAAATCCAAAGATGCCGCATTATCAACTAGTGCATCCACAACGGCATCATCGTTAATAGTCACATTAACTTTTAACAATGGCCTGGGGTCATCCCAACGAGTCAAAGAAGCAATCTGATGCAAACTTTGCCTTTGCTTACTCCAAAATGATGGATCAGACACATTGACAGCATCACATTCATTTATAGACTCAGATGCACGTTCACCAATACCAACGCTAGAATCTGCAACTTTTGCAGAGTCCACGTTAAAACTCACATTTGGACTTGTGACAGTTTTAGGTACAAAGTCATCAGGAAAGGCACAATTAGCATCAACTAGCCAAATGTTAACCCCATACTTTTGGGGCTTGACATCTTCCTGGACTGTGGCATTTTTATTAGACCACCTGGTGAACAAAGGTATCTTTGCCGGGAATTACTGCAGCAGTTTCCAGTGCTTTGTCAAAGCATTGAATCTATCTAATGCAGGCAGTACAAACACTCCTACAGTATGTTCTTTGGCCCTATTACGGCATTCCTCAGAAATACTATGTAATAGACTCAGTCATATGCCATGGAGGGTGAATGAACACACGTTCATTTGACAAGTCGCGCGATAGTATCGAATCTTGTTCTGAACCGAACGGTAAGTTTTGATGGGTATTTAGACCCTCATTATCCGCACACCCCTCCAGCGTAAACTGGAACATCTTATGTAAGGGTTCAAAGACTCTATCGACCAGTCGCCACTCGGCACTGACTGCAGTCGACCTAGGCATACGGCGCGCCTTATAGCCTTTCCGCGACGATGAGCCGAAACTTTCCGAGTACCCGTTACATGGGCATCTTGTTCTGAACAGAACGGTAAGTTTCGATGGGTATGTATACTCTCATTATCCGCACACCCCTCCAGCGTAAACTGGAACATCTTATGTAAGGGATCAAAGACTCTATCGACCAGTCGCCACTCGGCACTGACTGCAGTCGACCTAGGCATATGGCGCGCCTTATAGCCTTTACGCGACGAGGAGCCGAAACTTTCCGAGTACCCGTTACATCAGAGATTACGACATCGTCACTCAAATATGCACTCGTCACAGGTATATCGCCATTCAGACGTGCATTAGTCAATAATGCAGATATCTCAGGTGCCAATGACATATCGGCATCAGTAACTTCACAATCACGCGATGCGACAGTTACAGGACAGCATGATGTAACACAAACATAATTTACATCCCTATCCACTGAGCTGTTATCAATAGAATGCGGGCACCCCTATTTCATCTTAGGGCAGTCCCTCAGAAGGTGAGCCTCTCCACATTTAAAGCATGTTTTGGCAGCCATGTGCTTAGCATACTTCTCTGGCTCATGCATTTTGACATGATTAAGATAATCAATAATCTTCATGTCATGTGCCATAGAGATTTTACCATTGACCTTCTTGTTGCAAGATTTCAGTCTTTTGGCATTGGTATTGCGGCGTCCATTGCTTGCGCCTGGTGCAGCATCATCACCATGACTACGCTTGTTCGTGTTGATGATCTTGGACTTCTTCTTGGAGTGCTGCCCACCATTGCCATTACCAGTAGGATGTCCATTTTCAACTGGCTTAGCCGCATTACCAAGTGGCTTGTTACTACCAACCATTGCCGTTGCATATTGTTGCAGCTCATTGAGGGTCAATGCATGTCCTGCACGCTTTTGTTCAGTCACAAACTCATGAGCCATCTCCTTAAGTTTAGTATGACTCAGTGCAGATGCAAACTTCAGGGCTAGGAACTCATCAGGGAAGGTTAGTCTTGTCCTTGCCAGGATGTCATTGAAGGCATGCACAAACTCTCGTTGTGATTCCCTAACTGCCTTGACAAACTCCACAACGTTAATCGGGCGAAGCTAAGACGACTTCAAGTCGAATCCTTGCCACAAACGTTGAAAGTTGCCACTCAATATTTGCACAGCATATGCAAGTCCGGCAGTAGTCGTCGACTTCAGTCCCACAGTACCGAGCTGCTCCGGTAGTTCAATAAGCCATACATCCAGCTTAAGAACATCTTCACATTTCTGTTTAGACTGAGCTTGAGCTGATTTTCGCTGAGACTCAGTCAAATGAGCATTAGGAGTCTCGTACCATGGTACATCAATAATAACCATCTTTCTCATGTCAGTCGCCATCGGATCCACGACTAGATAACGATTCACGGGGTCCCAAATAGGTCATTCCCCAGTATCATACCTAAATGCAGACTGCTGAGAGAGCTATGGGTACGAACGATTCATCAAGAAGCCATTTAGTACAGACTTATAAATGGCCGCCCAGGAATCACTCACAACAGTATGAATCATGAATGGAGGGTACCACACAGTAGTCGGAACAAGCTTGCCACGACTGTTCACTGCAATGCTGACCGAGTACGAATCATCAGACTATGGGTCCAGGGTGATACTCTCAGGAAAGGTACGCTCGACGCCAATCAGAGCATGATCGTCATCAACATCTAATTCCTCACCAGCAACAGCTACTGGTGCAACTAAATGCGACATGACTAGAGCGTGCGACCTGTCTAGCGTGCGCATTTCACTGGCTATCTGCTAGGATGATAGCCTAGATGCATATAAGAAACATTTCATGTCATCCATGATGAGAACGTCAAACAGTTCTAAGTCGTCCTCAGAGACAAGCAGACCAGTTTCCTCACGGAGTTTCCGCACAGCCGTGCCGCGCACAGTACTGTCAGATGTTGTCGACTTTCCGACTGGTGTGAAAAGAGTCGATCTAACATTTGGCTCAGTCGTTGAGATCACTTGACGTTCGAGAGAGTGACCTTTACCATAAGTGACCACTACAGCCGCACATACCGTAGTAGTCGACAGGTCGACTGAATTCTCCTCGTTGAGCAGTTGCTCTCAGCTCTTGCCGGCAGACATCATCGACTCAGACATGTCGAACTATTCAGTCGAGGTATCACGAGATGAGCAGTGGAAGCTTAGAATTAGGAGCGGAACACTAGCTCCGAAACCAGTGCGGCAGTCTCACCCCTCACACACGCAAAAGTCAAGACTGTCGTTAAACCACAGAGGCGACAAAGGGAGAAAGAAACAATGGTTACAACGTTGTCACCACCCGCCGCTACTTATGCGTCCGGCTAGCTCGCAGCTAGCCACCACCAAGCGGCACGCGCACTGCTAAGCGCGTCACCGTGGAGAGTCTTGCCTTGAAGTGTCGAACATGAGGTCGTCGCTTAGAGACCTCCGCACAAGTAGTTGACACATACATCAGTTTATACACAAGTAAACAACTGATGTTACAGAGGCAGGTGCATAATACATATATGCCCGCTACGGGTACGCACATGCGTATTATCCCGTAACTACTACTGAACAGTGTACCGGTACCAGTAGGACTCATCTCATGATTCATCATCCACCAGTACTCGTATTGTGGCGCGTGACACACGCGCGCACACACTGTTGTACGATACAGCAAGTACTCGTACATAAATGATGCTACGATCATACAGTACCCGTACAGAGTATGCCATTATTGTCATAAAGCTGCTGGCGGGGTGTCTTATCTCCACAGGTTCATTGCTGCCTTTGACAGGCAATATGCACAGGTAGTAAGACCCACATCATCTTTTCAGATGCAGTATAAGCAAACAGCTCGATAACCTTATGATATATCTCACGAGTAAGCGCTGTTCTATGTATGTTGCGGATGTGTGAACGCCAAGCGTTCAGCGAGGCTCAGAGGCTGCGAAGGAGATGCAGCAAATCGAAGCCACTGCTGCCTCTGTTGTGCGGGATGCTTTGAAGGCATGGCGTACGTGCATCTCCACCATGCTAGAGCAGCATACAAGGGCGCAAGTGCGCTGGGTGCTTGCACATCTGGATGCTCTCAGTGCCCAAGCCAAGCGGGATAAGGAGAGCTTGATGAAGCGCTATCTGGTCGATACTGCGGCGCTCGACGAGGAGCGGATTGGAGCGTTGGTCTCACATGCCATGGCTTCTGAGAGCGTGGAGGGTGTGAGACGCTACCATGGCAACTCAGGTAATCGTATCACTGAATTGGAGTGGCCACAGAAGGCTCCGCTCGAAACTTGGCCAAATGTAGTGCATGGGTAGGCGTGTAGTGCATGCAGATGATGCCGTCTTGGTAGAGTTGGGCCGCATACTGAAACTGGAGGTCAATGTGGCGTTGCGCGCTTGTAATCATACCATGTTGCACCTGAACGATGCATGCGTGGTTGTCCCCGCATACTCGCACCGGGGGCAGCAGTAGTGGGGTGGAATAACCGCCAGACATGTGCAGACCTCGCAGAGCGCCACGAACTCCGCCGCGGCAGTAGACATGGCCACGCTGCCTCCGAACCTGCGCACGGTAGGTGACTGCAGGGTCATGAAAGTTGGTATTCAGCGTGCAGAGCAGGCGGCGAGGCTTGCTCTCCGTCATGTGAAAGGTAGTCAGAATGTCATTGATGCAGGTTTCCCGATGAAGATGGAGCACGCCGCCCGATTCGGAGCCGATGAAGCCGAAGTCACGTAGAAAGGAAGAAAAGCGCAGAAACCATGCCTTGGGTGCCTGCGGCAGGTCGTAGAGTGCCTCAACGGGATTCCAAGCCCGGTTTTTGCGGCCGCAACCGAGGGGGAGGTAGTCATAGGCATCTTCATTTCGGTCGGCGTTGAGGAAAGAACAGGTGACGTCGAACTGGTAGAGCTCCTAGGTGAGTTGAACCGTGATAGCAATGGTGGTGCGCAAGGCGACGAAGTGAACGACTGGGGCATACGTCTTGGCGTCATTATAGGCCTCGCGCTTGATGATGTTGCCATTCTCGTGCTGCGCCGCGAAGGCCCACGCCGTCTGTTGGAAGACCGCTGACTCGTTGTTGCGTCGAAGCTCAAGGACGTTGACCCAGACGAAAAGTGCCATCGTGGTGATAGAGTTTATCTCATGGTTCATGGACTTCTTCCAGTCATCGGGGCGAGTGCTGGGGATATCCTCCTTATAGTTGCGCGGCGCCGTGGACACGCGGACAGTGGATGCGGTAGGGCGAGGGTTGTCCGCCGCGCTGAGTGGGGGCGCACAACCACCGCGACCGCGTATGCCACCATTGTTGGGTGGTTATCGCTGAGGTCGACGTACTGGGAAGTCAGTTGTGCCTGTTTGCTGGTGTGAGGAGCCGACAATGCCGTGGCGTCCCCCTCCTGATGGTGCGGAGGGTGCTGCTCGTTGTGATGTGGAGGTGGGGGCCCCTCATGCGCCGAAGCAAGCGCCGCTGATGGCAGCATGGGCGGCTGTGCGTGGGGCCCCTCCTGCTGGCTCGAGGGTTGAAACTCGTCCATCAAGTAGTTAGCGTTGGAGAACTGAAAGGCCGGCATAGAGAAAGGCAGGGTCTTGCGCCCGGTAGCCGGGTTGTAGATGCGGCAGCCACTGAAGGGGCCGGGGTCGGCGAGCTTGATAGCGGCGACGTTGTTGACGCACACTGTGAGATTCAGATGTGACGCAAGTGTGCCCTACTTGTGACGAACGACGACATACGGGGACGATACGGGACGGACGAGGGACGTGGATTTCATACCGAGTAGCGACGACTATCGCGCGCGACCTGTAAAGTACTATATGAATTTATCGTTTCGATAATTTCATCAAATTGATATGCCCACGCGGGCTCGCCTGTCGCGCGCCGACGCGGAGTACCCGGGCTAAGTACATGCGGCTGCACATCGCTGCACATCGCTGCACATCGCTGACCCCGCGGTGTGCGGCGATGTGCGGCACGACGGGCGGAGGTGTGGGCGGATGTAGGTGGTACGGTAGGTGGTAGGCGGTAGGTGGTGTTCGTAGGTGCGCGTTTTAATGCAGCCGCCCTAACTGCTGATGATTGTGTAACGCCCCAGCACGCGCATGAAGTACGGGGTCGCCTGGCGGTCACCGCCGCTCACCGCTGAACCAAGCGCGGACAGCCGCGCACTCGCATTTGTGCTCCCTGCCGGTGGTGGGCTACATCCACCCCAACTCTCAACCCCCCCCCCCCCCCCCCCCGCGCGCGCGCGCGGCAGCAGGCATGCCGGGAGAGGGATGGATATCGAGTGTGTCGAAGAATGGCGTGTACACATGCAAGCACTGCCACGGCATCGTGACGGGCAGTAGTGAAAGGACGGCGCGAGAGCGGCACTTCCGGAAATACCCGAACTGTAGCCACTCGTTGAAGCGTGCGGCTAAGTTGCACCGCAAGGCCGCCTTATTACAAGCAGCAGCAGCAGGGCGGCAGCAGCAGCAGCAGCGGCGGCAGCGGCGGCAGCAGGAGTAGCTGCAGCCGTCGGAAACGGCCCGCCGGCGCCGGTCTCGGAGGACGATGTGATGGGTGTGGGGGAGGACCCCGTTGGCGAAGACAGTATGGACATCGACGCGCCTGCGTGGCCGCCGGCGGACGTGGAAGCTGCCGATGAGGGCGTGATACGGAAAGGCGATCCCGGTGACTTCTACATGAAGGTCATCGCCAAGAAGTTCCGGGGAGTATGGCACTACGGCGTGATAACCGGCGTCGTTACCGAGTGGGTGTTGGAGGACTACGGCGGGGCGACCCAGTGGCGCGCTGTTTTCGAGGACGGTGACATTGTGGACCTTCTGCGTTCAGAGGTGAGTGGGCCCGGCCTGCGTGCTGGTGGCGCCACTCAACTGCGGTTGTATGGAATCACACGCACCCGCCCGGTCGGCGTGGCAGGTTGTGGAGGCTATGGCGGCTGCCCAGGATGCGGATGCGGACGGGGAGGCTCGCTTGGCAACCGTCCATGAAGGCGATGACTTGTCCAGTGAATCACGCACCTTGCCCGGCGTGCGTTCAACACAACCCGGCTGGCGGAGGCCAAGCAGAACACTGGCTGCCATGGCGTGTGCCATGTGCATGCATGTGGTCCTGGGCTATGTCAGCATGGTCAACCTCTTCCCCCTCGCGCCGTTCCACCTGTTTTTTTTTGGCTTGGGAAGGGACTTCTGGAGGAAATTTGTCACCGTGCAGGGCCACATTGGATTCCGAGCTATGAAGCAGGAAGACCGGCGCCAAACTTTAGTCCCGATACCCAGCAACTTTGGACGCGGGTTGCTCCCTTCGTTTGCGGTGTCCAAGAAGTCGAAAGGTAACCCCCCCCCCCCCCCCCCCGGGCGTGGGCGTGGGCGTGGGCGTGACGGCATTCCCCTCCATGACTGCAGGGTCAGGCAAGGTGACGGTGCAGTCCGGCTGGGTCATGGAGGACTGCTTGCACCACATGGAAACGTTTTCCATTCTTAACGCCGGTCCGCTGTTCGAGGAGGCCCGGGTGAAGGCGATCATGACCGAGAAGGAACTCGCGTCCCCAGCGGTGGTGCGTTCGGTGTCGCGACTGGCGGTGCTTGGGCACATGTACAAGCGCCTGCAAGGAGCTGCGTGGTTCGTCACGCGGTGGGGGTTGCAGAATGTGGTGACGGAGGAGGACGGCCCTGAGCGCAAGGCGCAGGTGGACGCGCTCACCAGGGAGGGTAGGACTCGATACCCAGCGCGGCGCCAAGGCGCGGCGGCCGGGGCAGCGCGGCGCCAAGGCGCGGCGGCCGGGGCAGCGCGGCGCCAAGGCGAGTGGGATGGGCGGGGCAGCGGTTGCTACCGAGTGAGGCGTAGCATCGTTTGCAGTAGCAACGCAGCCTTTCCGGTTGCATAGTGTGACACCGCCTGGATGTAACCCAGCAGTACGCGCAAAGTGCAAGTGTTACACGTCCGTGTGCCCCACCCAATGACATTGCGCCCGACCTCACTGACGGCATGTCTCGCTCTCCTTCATCTCCTGGGCCGTCCGCCGCCTCACCCTGCACAGCCTACTAGCCGCGCGTGCCTTCTCGGAAGCCTCACACACGGCGGCGCGAGTCGCGTCGTGGAACGCGTCCCTGGCATGGCGGAACTCCGCCCTCACCGTGGCCGTGGTCGAGCAGGGGACTGCCCGCTGATGGGTCGCCATGCATGGGTACTTGGGGCCGCACAAAGCCGGGGTGCCGTCGCAGCAACACTCCCAGTCCGTCCGTTGGCCGCAGTCCACGCATGACGGGCGTCCGGCCAGGACACGCACATGATAGTGCATGTGGCCGCCTCCCGCCACTGCTCGTAGTGCTCCGGTCAACATGGCGACGAGCAAGTCGGCATGTCCCGCAGGTGGCTGCGGGGCGGGTGGCGCGAGCGCAGCCTCGCTCGCCTCAACAACCCCCTCAGCCCGATCAGTCGCCTCGACCACGGCCTCCTCCGCCTCCTGACGCGGCGCACCAGGCGCATCATCGTCGCCTGGCAGGGCGTCCCCCCCCCCGCAACGGCGCCGTCGGCGGTGGCCGACGCCGTCGTGGCGGGGTGTTGTGAGGAGGTGGCCCTAGACATAGGTGGGCCCGGCACTGCCATGTGTTGCTCCACATGCGGTGCGGTTCCTGACGCGACAACTCCGTCGCACAAGTACCGGCGCCGGCACCCCACGCATGCTGGGCTTACCACCAACCGGCATGTTTCCTTTGGGAGGCGGTTCATCCGCGTCGGAGGTGAGCGGCGGTGCCTGTGTGGGTGTCGATACTGCCCGGCCATTAGGGCTCCCGCCGCCTGCCGCTCCGCCAACCCACGCCGCGGCGTGTGCTGCGCCCCGCATAGTCGCCTCGAATATATTATACATGACGCGGGGACGGGGGGGGGGGGGATTCGTGCGTTTCGTATGTCGGCGGAACGGCGTGCGAAGCTGCGGCTGGCGAAGGTGGTGGAAGTAAGCGTGGCGGCGTCGGCGGCGTATTACCGTGCGTGCATGCGTGCGCAACCCCGCGGCAGCAAGCGCCGGACTCGGCGTGTGCCGGCGGCAGAGCTGCGAAGCCATGGACACGGTACGGGATGCCAAGTCTGGCTAAGCAACTGCCGAGGCTGGCGGCTTAACCCCCATGTCCGGCGGTTGAGGGACGGAAAGTGCGTAGAAGTTGATCGGCAAAGCGGGCATATAAGCCTGGCTGTGCTAGGTTCCTATTAAGTAATGGCGGTTTGTGCTAAGTAATTCGTAGGGGTGGACCATGCAGCGCAGGTAGGGGGCGGTATAAATGAGGCCGGGCACATATACTGCTCCACGAAACGACACTGTCGCACGTGTAGTTGAATAGAAACCCCCCCCCCCCCACCCCCCCGCCGGGTCGGCCCGCCGGGTCGGCCCGCCGACCCGCCACGGCATGTAATATCTGTCATGCATCGCCGGGGTATGTGTGAGTGGATGCCCCGCCGCCACATCCCCCCCCCCACCCCCCCCCCCCCCCACCCCATTTACACTTGTGTACTCATTAAGTTTGGGCTGGTTTCGGAGCAGTACATATACGTATGTATATACATACAATGGAACGTAGGACCTGCGCGGAAAGAGGCGGGGCTGGCGGAGTGCGTTGGGGGTGCGTAGAGTAGCGTGTTGGTGAGATTCGGGGTGCATCGGACGCCGGATGCCCATCCACCCGGCGTTAAAGACGCGTAATATTCACACTATATTCACACGTAAATGTGTGAAAACCGGACATTCCGTGCCGGATGGGTGGGAATACGGCGTCCGATGCAGCCAAAACCCCAGGAACACGTTATTCTATGCACCGCCAATGCACTCCGCCAGCACCGCCTCATTCTCTGTCGATTTCGAAAACGCCTTCACATTATCCACCGCTAATTGCAATTGCCACCGTGTAATGTTGTCACGATGTGCGCACACAACAACACTTACTATCGGTTCCGACGCGGATGGAGGCGGGGCTTGCGGAGTGCACTGGCGGTGCACAGACTAGCGTGCTGCAGAAAATTGGGGTGCATCGGACGCCGGATGCCCATCCACCCCGCGTAAAAGACGCGTAATATTCACACTATAGTAACACACAAATGTGTGAAAACCGGACATTCCGTGCCGGATGGGTGGGAATACGGCGTCCGATGCAGCCAAAACCCCAGCAACACGCTATTCTATGCACCGCCAATGCACTCCGCCAGCACCGCCTCATTCTCTGTCGATATCGAAAACGCCTTCACATTATTATCCACCGCTAATTGCAATTGCCACCGTGTAATGTTGTCACGATGTGCGCACACAACAACACTTACTACCGGTTCCGACGCGGATGGAGGCGGGGCTTGCGGAGTGCGTTGGCGGTGCACAGACTAGCGTGCTGCAAATAATTGGGGTGCATCGGACGCCGGATGCCCATCCACCCGGCGTAAAAGACGCGTAATATTCACACTATATTCACACGCAAATGTGTGAAAACCGGACATTCCGTGCCGGATGGGTGGAAATACGGCGTCCGATGCAGCCAAAACCCCAGCAACACGCTATTCTATGCACCGCCAATGCACTCCGCCAGCACCGCCTCATTCTCTGTCGATTTCGAAAACGCCTTCACATTATCCACCGCTAATTGCAATTGCCACCGTGTAATGTTGTCACGATGTGCGCACACAACAACACTTACTATCGGTTCCGACGCGGATGGAGGCGGGGCTTGCGGAGTGCGTTGGGGGTGCGTAGAGTAGCGTGCTGCAAATAATTGGGGTGCATCGGACGCCGGATGCCCATCCACCCGGCGTAAAAGACGCGTAATATTCACACTATATTAACACACAAATGTGTGAAAACCGGACATTCCGTGCCGGATGGGTGGGAATACGGCGTCTGATCCAGCCAAAACCCCAGGAACACGCTATTCTATGCACCGCCAATGCACTCCATCCGCAACCCCCGCCTCATTCCCAGTCGTACGTGCTTGTGCACACGCACGGAATGCTTGCACTGCCGAAACCACTGTCACATACCCCGCTCATTGGGTACCGATTGCGGCGCATGCACGGCTAGATATTTGTTTACATAAACCGGGGGGGGGGGGGGGGGGGGCACAGTGTGCCGCTACTCACCCTGCATTGGATTAGGGCGACGATTGCAAACAAGATGAGGAGGCGCGAATGAACTGCTCCGAAACCACGCGATGTGCCCGGTGACCTCCATATCCAGCACGTCCACCGATGCAAGTAATAAGGACAGGACCCCCCCCGCCGCCCCCCCCCCCCCCCCACCCGCCAAAGTGGAGGAAGTGAAGGAGTACAACCGGAGCATGACGTGATCCATTGTCGCTTATTTACAAGCACGGGCGGTGCTGCCAGACCCGATCGTCTACGGCCGATATAATATTCACACTATATTAACATCGGTGCACACCGCCGCACACCGCCGCACAACGCTGCGCGCGCACATTCGTCGCGCACATATACGCGCGCCCTACCGCACATATTATCCCGGATTCACTCGGTGAAACCGCGTGTTCATTACGCCGTGCTACTTCAACAATAAACATTGCGAAATTACACCGACACAATGCCGCGCCGACTAGCTCTTGACAATACGTGCATGTAAATAGTAGTGGCGCGCTGCTCCTCGCCTCCGATGTGTCGTTGACTGCTGCGGAAGGCGGTCGTCGACTGGGTGTTAGTTTCTCCACCTCGCCCCCCCCCCCCCCCCCCTTCACCGCTCACAGCGCCATGGCAGACCTCGCCCCCCCGGGCAAAAGTGGGCGGCGAGCCTTGTTGTCTCGCGTGTCCGCGCCGCCGGCATCGAGGAGGACGAGAAAGACATGAGGAAACGCGTGACAAGGTGGGCGCGCAACAAAACACTCCACCCTCCACATTAGCACGCACCCACTCGTGGCTAACTTGTGCCGCGCGCAGGTTCGTCCGGGAGCGCCGTAAGGCCCACCTCAACGCCAAGGCTTCCACAGTGCCAGCGGCGCAACTCGTGGTGGCCGAGGAGGCCGCATCCTCAGCCGCTTAAAGGTGAAACGATTGTGGCTTGTTGTGGGCGTCTGGGCACAGGGGGCGTCCCGACGCCAAGGTAAGGAAGCTCATGGCGGCGTCGTCGACGGCACAGCCTCCCGGGGTCAGTGGTGAAGACACTGACGGATGACAAGAAGCGGAAGAGGCCAGTGAAGAAGCGCCGAGGTAAGAAACTGACGGTCGCGGAGTCGGAGGCGGAGTCGGAGGCGCAGGCGGAGGCGGAGGCGGAGGCGGAGGCGGAGGCGGAGGCGGAGGCAGCGGGATCGTCGAAGCGGAGGGTCCCCCGGGCACGCAAGAACAAGAACAAGCAGTAGCCCCCGCCCCCTTACCCCCCTCCCCTCACTCCCCCGGCGGGACCGGCGGGCGGCGGGGGGGGGGGGGTGGGGGGGGACCACGCCCGCTCGCCTCCCCCCCCCCCCCCCCCCGCCCCCCGCCACATGCCCCGACGGCAGCTGTCGCGAATATTGTAATTCAAACATTCTTCGGCAAACCGCTGCCTGCCCCCGCCCTCCCCCTCGCGAATATTTATGTAACGTGAGCACTCTTTGGCAAAACATGGCAGCCAAACCGCCCATCTGATGACCTTTGATCGGACGGCTGGCAGGCCCGTTCAGAAGTACTAGCTATAATGTACACAAAATTCCCCAGTGTTACCAAATACGTACGGCTGCGATTTGCGCTCCCATGTACTAATAGTCGTAGTTATCCACAGGACGACTCGTCATCGCGCCCGGCTTCGTACTAGATACCCGGTACCGGCTTAATAAATATATCGCGTACTACCCGGTACTACACGGACAACCTTGTACCTTATACGTAAGTGCCATGTAACACTTCACCGGGCTAGTACGACTACCAGAATGATGACAAAAAGGATTTATCGCCCGCTGGCAATAACGCCGGATGTACTCGCACGTAACTGGATGGACGTGCCGCCACCAGCAGCAGCCTTCACGGATAAATAATAGTCGCTAGTAGTAGTGCTTCGTCACCCGTATGTCACATCTGAATCTCACAGTGGCAGTTCCGGATGTCTTGCGGCTGAGCGATAATGGTCCACAGGAGGGTGTCGCGGTGGGCTACCGAGCCGCAAGAGGCCGCGCGCACGATGTTGCATGCGCCAAGTGAGGAGAGTACTTCAGGTAAGGCCAGCACGTCTGGAAAATTCTGCACAATATAGCGCACTGGTGTGGGCTGAGAAGACAGGTAAAGGCGGGGGAAACCGATGACGGAGGCGAAGGCACGAGAGCGATGGTCCTGCCAGTCAAGGCGTGAGCCCGTGCGTGACCATGGTTGACACGGTGGACTTGACACGACGAGGGTGAACGAGCGCAGCCGCTCTAGCTCCGTGATGGTGATGTCGTTGATGTTCATGGGGTTCCCGTCATGAAAACCCTGAAATGCCGATGGAGGCAGGCGGCCCGGGTACTTGTTGCTGATGACCGGTAGGTGATGTGGCCACATAGTGCGAGCCTCCGTTGATGGGTCGGCGCCGATGAACGCGTGGATGGATAAGCCGTATTCCACCACAGCCTCCACCTCAAATGCCGATGGGCCATGACATGGCGAGAAGAGATATTCGATTACCAAAGAAGAGCTTGGCATCTGGAGGAGCGGGCAGCGGTGAGTATCGGGAGCGGCGGTGGCAAGTCTCCACATAGGGCGCCCTGCCCCGTATGAAGGTCGTGGGCCGCCAGTGCCGCTGATGTTGGTAATGCGGATGAAGCGAGGCATAGAGGTTGAATTGGGGTGGGAATGGGTTGAGAGCGGAGGTGGCGAGCACGCCATGGGTGTGAGAACGGGAACTTGAAGTTGTCGTCAGAGTTGGAGTAGGGGACGTGCCAGGATTCATGTAATTCATCGTCTTCGCCGTCCTCGCCCTCCCCCTCCTGCGCTCCGGTGGCTGCCCCTCCTGGGGCGGTGGTGGTGCAGGTGAGCATGACGGGCAGGCCGCTGTGGTGTGGTGCCAGCGAGGACACACCCATTAACGGGTAGGCCTCCTGGCATCCTGTCGGCTGCTGATCGGAGTCGTTGTTGGCCGGGTGATGTCCGTGGTGGTGATGTCCGGCCGGGGAGACGAAGCCGAATGGCTGGTGATGGCGCTGCAGGTCGTCGTTGCCGCTCTGGTTGGGCCAAGGCTGCTGCCGCTGGGGCCCGTTTTGATGGTTGTAGTCGTTGCGCATGTTGTGGGTATAGTTGTCGTTGACGTGACACTCCGCGGGCGCACGTTGACAGTGACCATAGCTAGGGTTGTTTACGGTGCTGAGTGGGTCGGTGTCACCCAGGAGACGCAGGCCGTTGGCATGGCGCCTGGCCATACACTGATGATGAGTATGGCCTGGACGGTCACACCTGATGTAGACGATGTTGGGCCTTGTGGCATGTAGTTGGTCCCTAGGGTCGCAGGAGTCGAGGGTTGGCGTGCGTACACCGGCGCGCTGCTGACGTTGACGCGTGCGCGCCTCCATGTTCTGTCCGGCACTTATGATGGTTGCCAGCCTCTTGATGACATTGGTTGCCGAGATGGTGGCGTCGAGAATGTGATCGTATGCTGGGTGAAGTCATGGGATGAGGTAGTTGATGGCCACGTACTCGAAAGTCCACTGGCCATGTGCCTTGCGCAACAAATTCCAGCGGTTCCGGTAGCGGCGAACGTACACCTGAACCGGCTCATTCGGGAGTTGGCCTGCTGTGATTTCTTCCTCCAAGCGCCTGCGCTCCTCTATGGCCGAGCCCTAGGGTTAAGTAAATAGGGCCGTCCAGGTCGCATGTCCACACTTCTTGGAGTCCATGATGATGATGTCGACGATGGCCAGTGCCATGGGATAATTCGCTGTCGCGTGGCGCAGGACTGCCAGAAGAATGAGTTGCTCCTGGTGGGTGCCTTTGCCCTTGGTGGTGTCCAGGTACCCGGCGCTGCTGAGGGAGATCTTGACGGCCTGAGCATTATCACGCGTAGAGATGTTCTGGTCCCATACGGGGACCGTCGCGAGGTCGAGTGTCGGCTTTACTGCAGACGGCTTGATCCACTGGATGTCATTGGAGCCACTGTCTGACGCACCGTGCAGGCTGAAAGCGCCTTATGAACTGGTATCACTGTCACTAAAGTCAGGCGGCGGTAGATCGCTGCTAGGGTCCTTCTTGACCGCACTCCTCCCAGCTAGATTAGGCAGAGGAGTGTTCATCATGCCGGTGGTGATGCTGGTAGACATTGCGGAAGGATGGCGCACTTGTGCTGGAAGATGTGTGACTGTAGGGGTGGGCGGGTGGGAAGAAAAATATCGTCGCACGTCGCCGTCGACCGTCGAAAGCTGTCGAGGGTCGAGATACACACAGATTGAAGCCTCTGGCAAGCGTCGAGCACGGGGCAAGACGTCGAACCAAAGGAGAGGGCCCAAAAACCTGTCGGAGGGAGATTGTCGAAGTGATGGCTGAGTGGCACTGTCATTGATGGGGGGAGAGTCGACGAGAGTCGCCGTGCACGCGTCGAATCACGTCGAGTGCCATCAAGCAAGATGCAAACTGGGAAGGCAAAGGGCTGCTGTGAGCCGTGGGCGATGGACGAAAGGTAGTCGCTGTCGCCGTGGTGATGGCTGAGTGGCACTGTCACGAGAGAGAATGGGTGAGTCGGAACACTTCTGGGAAGAGCAGTTGACTGAATTACAAGGAGCCGAGGCTGGCAATTTATACCAGCCGGGTAGGTGTTGACTAGGGTAGACTTTGCACCATCAAAGAAGGCCATCTGGTCAGGGAGAGAAGTCCAAGTGCCGTACATTGGCACCATGTGGGTGTCTTACATCTTAGGCACATGTACGGCAGTAGCACTTCACAATGCGGATTTCGCAGAGAGAAAATGCGGATTTAGGGTACCGGGGTACCCTGGGTCCAACACAGGGTATTTGCTTCAAGGGGAACACCCGATTCCTCTCCGCACTTTACATGAAATTAAACTTTCAGTACTTACAGTTTTAAAACTTTTGGAGTCGCGCCACGCGCCGCGCGGTATCTCGCGGGCAGCCGTTGGGTTGCGTGCATAGGTTGGGATGACGGCCAAGGCACGTCCGATACTTTGATGTTGACCACACCGTCGTGGGCATTCTTCAAAGAAGCCCCCCTCCGCCCCCCCTCACCCCCCCCCCCGCCCCCACCTCGCGGCGCCCCGCCCCCCCCCTCTCCCGTATGCGCATGTTATGGCGCATGAATCGAACCGCGCATGAGGGACTTGCGCGTACCCGGCATCATATACCGTTGTGCCGCTTGTGCGTGACTTGCCTATCGTCACCTGCGCAACATCGCGCCATATCGCGTTCGCGTTCGAAAATACGTCTCGCCCTCTATGCTTCACTTGATACTATATATGGAGATGAAAATTCCAATGCATGTACCCTCACTAGCATTCGTCCCTGAGTAGCCTAACCTCGTCAAACTTGGTGGAGACATCGACAGTGACAGTAGTGGTGACGACAGTGAGTCTGCCGACGTCTAGCGCCGTCCGACTGGGTGGCCGCGACGACGCAAAAATCGTGAGCGGCCGGAGTTGGGCCACTGCGGTGACAAGAAGGACGCCACATTGACAAGCTGATCCATGACAGTGCTTACTTGACCGACCAGTTTGGCATGGCCCTCGGCCTCTTCTCATGTCCCGACAGTTACGTAGTTATATATTTGCTAATTGATCTACTTCAAAGTGGCGCCGCACGTTGCATGTGTACATCCAGCGACGGCATCATGACTATCATACTCTCATGTCTCAAAAAATGGGCACATAACCAGTCTAGGTCTATATTTTGCGTGAGGGCGCGGCGGACTACCACTGAACGTTTTCAACGTTTCGGCGGATCACTAACATCTATCCATGAATGCGCTTCATCGATGCAGACAATGCAGCTACTGTTGTCGCTGAGTTAGTGTTCGTACATGCATTCATCAAGGGGTGCATCTGGCACATTTGCAAGAACCCGCGCATTGCATGCCAAGCATATGTGTAACCGCGCCTGGCGGAGGGTGGCTACAAGGAGTTCTCCAAGGCCGTTGCAATCGCGCATATTCAGGTTTGAGGGAGCATTCAAGCTGGCGTACCAGTCATTTTTGCAGCTCTATCCCGAACGCGCCTCATCCTTGCACAAGGAGCTCACTCACAACACCAAGTATACTGGGCCACATGCTACTGCGACGCCTTCGCTGCCGCTTGTTGTTCCACTCAGCGCGGAGAAGTGCAAAACCATTTGCTGAAACGGCACCTCCGCAAGAACTCCCCGCTCTACAAGCTGCTGAAGGAGGTCCTGCTCAAGGACAAGCGGGAGGACGCAAAAACGTCTCATGCCGTCGCGCGCACCAGCATGAATCCTTTTTGCCTTTTGGGGGCCATATTTCGCGAAATATGCCTTCCCTACCATGTATCAAGCATTGAAGCAGATTCATGAGTCGGCTAAATACGGCATTACCCTGTGCAGTATGGAACGAGATTGTCCATGGATCCCATCAGGTATGCCCTACCCTGATGCCCGTTAAATATCCTAAATGTTTATTGTGCTCGCCCCTGCCCCCGGCCGCAACCCCAATGCTGCACACTGCCCTACACCGATCGGCACTAAACCTCGTGAACATTTACTGCCCCGCCCCCCTACCTGCAACCCCAATGCAACGCACTGCCCCTCACAGTCGCTTAATATCCTGAATATATACCCCTCCGCGCCCAGCCCCGATGCTGCGCACTGCCCTACACCGATATCATTAGTGAACCTCGCCTTATTTGCGTCGACCATTGTATGCTTCTGTAAATTTGTACTACTGTTATTACACTAGTGTGTTGGATGCTCTTACTACCTGCCTTGAATGTGTTGCATGCCATACCATTGACGTTGGTGGTGATGCAGACTTTGCCGACCTTCAGCGCTTTGCTAGCATCAAGAAGGCACTTGCGGGCCTGAATTTCACATCCGCAGCCTCAACGGCGCACGTGCTCTACGGTGTCTACACCAACCGCACCATCGACCTTGGCCGTATCAACCCCCACTGCTTCCTATAGTGAAAGACAGAATTCAGAGCCGATATTGCTTTTTAGCTTTCACGTGCACCTGTGCTAACTCTGTCCGCCAAATTGCGTACCTCGTCGGCACATCTGGGCAGTCTTCATCAACTTGCCGAGCGGCTTTTCACTTTGGGATGATTCATAACCCGTGGTTCAAGCTCATCCGCTACGCGAGGAGATGCAATTGTTCATCCCCATCGCTTGAGGGACGGACCTGCGTCTTCAAGACTGCCGCCCCATGCCCGCGTCCCCCGGGCGTGCCTACTCCCGTCTCCCAGCACACACACGTCGCCCGAGTACAGCGCGGCCCGCCCCGGCGCCACGTACTTCACCACCTCGCGCCCGCGCTCGCCGTTCACGCGCAGCAGCACCGCAGGCTGCTTGAGTTCCGCCACGTGCCGGAAGCCACTGTCCGCGCCGCCAGGCACAACCTGCGGCGGCACGCCGGAGAGTCAGTTGGCCCCACGCTGGTGATTGCCCCGCCCCTATCCCCACCGGCCGTCGGTCCATGCCGCACAGGCGGGGGGGGAGGGGGGAGGGGGGGGTCGATACTGCTTGTGTCGTGCCTAGGCATGCATAGGAAGCTCACCCTTTCCATTGGGATGTTTGCGCAGCTACTGATCAGGTATGCCTCACTCCAGCGCACTCACGATATATAGACGCCCGCCATCATACAACGCGGGTTTTTCATTTCTCAATCGCATACTCCATCTCCCTTTTTGTCTGTGACTGAAACATATGATGGTGATTATGAATGCCGCAGTTATCATTTTACATACAATACGAATACTTTATTACAGTTCAAGTCGTACCATTTATGGTGTACTGACGGTATATCACTACTACTACTGTCTATATATTTATCTCTCTACCTATGTATTACTGTGTCACCAGCATTTGATATCACACATATGCAAAAATACATACAATTCCGCCATAGATAGCATATGATATCGTTTATAATGACATGTCTCTTTGCTATTATGATTGCGCACGCGCGGGTAGTCACTGGGTCACGAAACAATGAAGCGCACGACATATTATTTTTATATTAACATCATATTGTTATCATAATTTATTGTGTATAAGAATGATGATATCAGCAGCATTGGTATTTATCATGCTCGGATACAGCCGATAATTATTTACGCATTTTCAGGCAATACAACGTTTGAGCTGTGTGTGTTTGAGGGGGGGGGGGGGGGGGTAGTTTCAGTTTTGGTTTCGGAGCCTTTTCAGCGAAGGGATCGGCAGCGTCTCTTATACTCTTGTATTAGCACTGCAATGACGCTGCCGATTAAGGCATCATGATGCAGTAGACAACACTGATGGGTGCCGCCCGCCCTGCAGTGTGTGCATTGGCCGTACGCCCTGCATCCGGTGGCGGTTCCATTAATAAATTGTCACATTGTTTTATCGGTTCCGAAAAGAAGCAATTTCTTCACCGCTATATTAACACGAGCAAAAATAACGAAGTGATTGCTTCCACCACAATGCAGACCTATCCATTCCGCCGCCAGCCCCTTACAAAGGTATATATGCAGACAGCATACATATACCACCCACAACCATGTTCGGTTGTGATGTATGTTCCGGCAACGCAGCAACATCATTCTGACTCACGGCTGCTTTATTACGGGTTGCTGCTGGTTTCCGAGCAGTTTCAGCAAAATCCCAATGTTCCATTAGTATTGAGTATGTCGCGCGTGAGGTCCCTATCTTTGCTACCCAAACTGTGTATATATTCACAGGTATATTCATATAGATGACATATAGTCTGCTAGTAATTCCTGTCGCGGAGCCAAAATATGCAGACTTATTTGCTAGTTGGTGCGATATATCATAAATAACTGTTAGTATTGCGCAATGGTAAGTAGTCTGCGCGGTATCAAATGCTACGGATCGGGGAAGAGGGTGATTCTAAGATGATCAGATACAAATTAGAAATCGCCACATTTTGAGTTGTAAACCATGCCATGTGCTACTTGTACATAGTCCGTCTTCGCCAGCAGCACTGCAACACCGTGATTTGGGCTAGAATAGGCATTACACTGGGCAGACTCACCCGTCTATCGGGATGGAAGTACGTTCGGGAATTGGAATAGAATGGAAATGGAAATAGAAAACACAAAAATGCCCTGATGATTTGACTTTTCTTGAAGTAATAAACTGACAGATACATCAATCATATAATTGCGAATTGCTGATGTCAGATAGCACTGAGGACAGTTTTTATTATTGTGTATTGCCCATTTTTTCAGGAAAGGTTACATAGTTTCGAAATAGATAGCAAGAAAGGAATGCGGACCAATGCACAATGAGATTACGCTGACGATTCCTAAATACGCATTGCTAGTACGATGAGTACAAGGCCTGTATGATAATATATCTTCCTATTTTTACAAGTATTTGAGTAATCAGGTTTATCGCAAGCAGTTTATTGTAACGTGCTAGAAGGGTGGCAAATTTAGACACGGCCAGGCACCGCCGTTATACATTAATTGCCACGTACGCGCTAGCTAGTAATCCTAGTATACATGATGCCTGATTCACGAATATTATTACTACACATTAATACAGTTGTATAAAATTTGTGGAAAAGTGTACATCGGTACGCCACATATCACCGCACGCCGCGCAGCATGCTGCTTCTCACCAGTGTTGTCAGACCGCCATACCATTGCATGTACTGTATACAAGGATTTGCACCTGACTGGCATGAGGCTGCTGGAGCAAGTGAGAAGCTGCCATTCACACCGGAAAGAAAATGAAAGAGAGGGAATGAGAGAGAGAGAGAGAGAGAGAGAGAGAGAGAGATAGAGAGACAGAGACAGAGAGATTGGGCGACCACAATATCACAAAGCTGCACCGCAGCGGGATGATAAATAGAGGGCAACACCGCAGGTGGGCAACAGGGATATGATTGAGAAGATATTGCGAGTAAAGCGCTGCTGCTCACCAACAACCAGCAGGGATGAGACGGGATGGAGCCGCTCAATATGCATTTATGTATGCAACGCAATAGCCAGACACTGAGGTTGGTGTTGATAAAAATGCTACATTGCATCACAACAAGCCGCCACATGGCAGCCCCCGCCGCCCGTATCCATTTCACACACCCTCAGGTTTTCCACCCTACTCAGATTTGTCGTCTCTGCTCATGGGTTTTGCACATGCGCGACACCTTCTAGCCAGCTCAGGTGCCCCGCTTCCCTTGGCATTGATGGTGCAGGGTGTGGCAAGCTGCCGGCAGCAATATATGGCTCATGGCAGAGAAACTGCGCAGCAGTTGAAGCGGCAGATTCCCGCTCCGCCTCCTGAGACGCTCCCATGATGTGAGGGGCAGCCTGTTGTGCGCCACTTAGATACGATGATGGTGCTGCAGGAGCGCCGCTGATTTGGGAACCAGCAGCCACATTGAAACTGCCCACAACAGTGCCTGCGGCCGGGCGTTGCGAGTATAAAACATGATCTGTACGGTTCGGCGCAGAATAGATGCCCAGCAAATTTGCGCCACCAAACTTACTACGCTAAATATATATTTGATATCGCCGCGATCGTGAAGGCGCCCAGCGAGGTGGCAGGTTAGGCGGGCGGCGCCCAGGCGACGCTATACCTCAGGTCGCTACCATGTCTAGTTAGGTTTCTTCGAGGGTTCGCCGGACGCGCACAGCGTGCTCCGCCAGCGAGCTCAGTGGGCAGGCAACATCGGAAGTAGAGTGGGCGGGGGGGGAGGGGGGGGGGGGGTCCGAAGCGCAGGCACGTCTAGACATGCGCCACAGACATGCAATAACGAGCCTGGCTGATGCGGATCCAGAAGTCTCCCCCCACCCGGCCCAGTAGGATACTGTCCACTATGGAGGACATACTTCCGGTAAAAGTCATAAATAGCTAAAGTTTTCTTTAATTCGCAGCCAATTTATGTGAAGATGAGGCTGGTCATGGGCCGCTTGAGGTACGGGTTTTTACCGCTGATTGCCTGCATGCCATCGTCAACTGAATGGCTCGCTGATGGCCGCGCAGCGGTGCTGCAGCCGCTATCTCCAGTTCTGTCCCGCCCTGTTTGTGTGCACTTTTCAAATACCCCTTCCCTGCATACGCCCCGCCTGCAAACGCAGTCACGAGGGAGCTGCGACTCCACGATAGTGCGCTCACGCGCGTGCCGAGGTCAACGGGGGGGGGGGGGGGGGGGGGGGAGCTTCGTGGAACTGGCCGTATTTAGCTCGCGGCTACGGCACCACCTTGAGCTGCTCGATGCGCCACACTTGCACGCCAGGCTCCTTGCCGACGCCGCGCCACTGCGGCTCCCCCGCAGCCGCGGCCGCCTTGATTCGCCGCTCCAGGTCGTAAGCCAAGCAGCGCGACGTTCGTGTCGCGCAAGTTAACGCTGGGCGGCCGCCGCAGCATCATCGCGCGCCGGCTCGGGGGTCTGGGAAGCGCGCCCAGCTGAATGCCCGGGCCAGCGTGTGTTCGTACTGGCTTGCCCGGGCGGACGGGGTTGCTAATAGCGATTATACCGCAGGCCGGGCGCGGGTGTATTGATAGTCGTCGGAAATGCAGCAGAAGGTGGCAGTTCGGGAACCTCGGGCCCTCGTCGCGTCGGGCCCCTCGGGCCCTCGTCGCGTCGAACCGCCCCCCGGCCCGTCGGGTCGGTCTGCTAATTTGTGTGCTGTCGTCGTCCTGGACGAAAAATCAAGTGAAGGGCTCGGTCTGTGATTAATTGCGATTTATAGTAAAGATTAGCGACTAACACCTCCGAGTGCCCGCACATGCTAGAATAAGTAGTACTGGTAGTGAGGACGACGATGTCGCGGTATTAAAATCCTTACAAAAATGACATGAAAATGACATCATACTACAGTCGCTAAATGCTCAAATAGTCAATTTATTATTTCATTAACGTTACAGGTAAGGATTACAGGTAGCAGAGAAACGATGAACGAGCGACAGCTGCATGGAGATGCGGGAACGCTACCAGTAAAACCAGTTTTCTAATTCTGGGGAACTGTCCTTTTTGTAATTCACACCAGTAAAACCAGTAATTTGTATCGGGATGCGGGCCGCTTTTAGGCGGCTTGCTGTGTTGATTTTCTAATTCTGGGGAACTGCCCTTTTTGTAATTCACACCAGTAATGGTACGGGTAATAGAGACTAGTACCAGGTAGGGCGAACTTAACCTTTACTTTTGGTACCAGGTAGCGCAGCAGCGACTACGCGCTGACGTACAGCATCCGCGTCGTCATGGTTCGATCGCCGCCGCGCCTGCGCTGCGAGCATCGCCCATGCATCATTTCGTACTGCCGGCCAGTAGCACAGCAGGAGACCCACCCAGCCTACGCACAAAACCCAGCGCACCTCCTCCTCCATCAGCCTCTGCAAGAAGCGACAAGATTCAGGGTGCCGCTCCCGTGTCTCCACCAGTCTCCCGGCTGTCGGGGTGTCCCCCGCGCCGCTTCGCGACATGCGGCCCGCAGTTGCCGGCCCTCTACTGTCCGGCCCTTGGCCCAATAAGCGCATGGCCCCAGACGCCCAACCCGGACTCAGCCCAAGCGTCCATCGGCGCGTGGCTCAGTTCATATTTGGCACGAGTCGGTAGGGTGTGGATCACAGGGAGGCCGATCCGGCGGCGGTTTCACCAGAGGCATTGGGGTTTCGATGGCGGGGCGGCGAACCGCCGGAGTCGTCGAGTCGGCGCGGTCGGACTAGCGGGGGGTGACCATCGGGCACGACCGACGCGGCAGGGTTTCGGGTCGTTGAGTGTCGGCGGGGCCGACCGGCAGCCGACCGTCGACGCCGATTCCAAGCGTTGCCACTCGATATCGCCCGGACGCTAACCGCGGTTGCGGAGCCGCCCGACCCCAGCTCCTCCTTAGATACCAGGGCCGCCGGCGGGAGCAGCATGCCGGCCGGCTGGCGCGCATATTGGCATTGAGCAGGCGGCCTGCTCGGACCATCTGACACGCAGTGTGGTGCGACCTTGTCCACCAGGTGCGCAGAAGCGCATCGATGTCCGGCCAGAGAGTGATGGAACGGCAGCGCGAACTGTGAACGTCGGCACGCCGTGAGACGCTGCACGGGTGTGGAAGCGATCGTGACCTTTCCAAGTGCGCATTGCCGGGCATGAGCGCGGAGGTAGCGCCGCTGCAGGGCGCGCTGCCCCGCGTTTTGTCGTTGTCGATCAATGCTGCTCAAAGTGCGACGTGTCCGTCGCCCGCCAGCGCATTGCGCGATGACTTGCTCAACTGGATAGACAGGTATGGCCGAAACTCGTAGTATTTACGCCATTGCAGAATCAAAGCAGAACCCCTCACCAGCTTGCATGCTCCTGACTGTACCCCTGCGGATCTGCTGCGTTTTATCTAGTCTCGAGAAGGCGCTGCTGCGCACAACAGACAGCGGCGCAGAGGTCGACCAGGCTCTCCAAAAACTGGCCAAGAGCAAGGCGCAGTTCGAGAGCACCGACGCCTTCTCTGTGTTCCTCACGGCTGGTGCGCCGCAGCCCGTTCTGCCTCACGCCGCCTGCCTGGGTATCTACGGGGTTAGTGCACCTGATTCTGCTGGGCGGGGACTCTTTGCTGCGCAGGCGCAATCAAGGAGAAGACGGGCGCCCTCATGCTAGACGCCGCACGAGCGCTGCGGGGGTGCCAAAGCACATCTGGCTCGTGGGAGCAGGTGCGGTGCCGGAGCAATGCTCCGCTGAACATGGCCATCATTATGTGCTAGACGTGTCGCGGCAGGATGCGGGCTGGGCTGACTGCATGACAAAGCAGTCAGCTTGGGGAAACGGTGGCAGGAGGTGCTTGCAGTGATCGCTGTCTTTGCACCCGCTGATACACTTGGCTCGGTTTGGCCATCAGGAGGTTCTGTCCTTGAGGCATACACTCCAGGAAGAGATCTGGCCCAAATTGGAGGCAGCTGAGGACGTGCTGGACGACCAGGTACATTCCACAAGGCCATTCTGAGACAGAGGGGCGAAGTGAGTGGGTGGGTGGGGGGGGGGGGGGGGGGTGGGAGTTGTACGTCTATGTGTCATTCCGAATGGTTGCATTGCGGCGGGATGTGCCACACTTCTCCTTATGGCTGTTATTGCTCTGTAGGCGGCGGCACTGCAGTCAGGCGAGCTCTCGGGGGATGCCGTCAAGCCAGCTATGCATGAGCTGCTGGAGCAGGTGCCCCCCCATCCTCCCCTGCATGCTACTTACATGCGCTGATTGAGCCGCTGCAGATCCGGGATGGACCTGTGGCGGGCAGCGCGTAACCAGCTCAAAAGGTTAGCTTGACGTCAGTCGTGTGCGGCTGTTCAGATTGGCGTGAGTCTTGGTGGCGGGCGCCGCGAGGAGCTGGAGAGCCTCAAGTTTGCGGTGAAGAAGGCGTCCTGGCAGGCTAAGGCGGACAGGTAACACGGGTATACCTCTCCCGGGGTCTAGTGACACAGAAAGGGGGGTGTATACTGTACCATTAAATTGCGTTCGCAGATCACAACAATAATGAATTAGTGTGCACCATTGAGTTAGAGGCACCATGCTATGCTCGTGGTATATTGTGTTAGCTTTCTAGATGCATGTAGTTCTCTCTCTCTCTCTCTCTCTCCGCGGGCGGGGGACGGGGGAGGGGGTCCAACAACAGTACTTTACAGGCAACCCAAAGAGTGGTTACGGAAGCCCCGGTTGCTGGCGCCAGCCATTGCCACTGCTCAGCCTCGCGCTGGCTGTGACGTCTCATCGGGGCTCCCTGACTAACTGTTTGGGGGATGGGGGCGGGTGGCCGGCAGGGACAGCCCCAAGTCCAATCACAGGCACAACGCGCGCGTGGCGCTGCTTCACCAGCTGCTGGCGACACTGGATAAGGACGCCGCCGCGCAGGTGAGCTGCCTCGCAGGCACAGGGTTGGCGCCTCCCTGCGGCAGCGACGTGCGTGAGAGGGCACGTGGCAGGCTCCCGGACGCCCTGCCTCATGCCGGCTATCGATCGCTGCCTCTGTGGATGAGGCGGCCTCTGGAGACGTCTCTTACGCTGCACTGAGGGTATGGCAATGTGTGGGTGCTGATGCGCTACTGAGAACACTGCGCATAAGAGCGCGCCCTGCTTGTCAGAGGTCCAATGCAGACGAAACTATAGCGAAACTATATTGGGTGTTCTTACAGGTTGCATGCTGGCCCAATTCGAGGCTTGAATAAGGGGTCTTCTAGGTGCGTCGGCACCCGTGCATCAGCTGTGCCGCTGTGCTGAATGTCGCGCGCGCTTGGGCAGACGCCCAGCGGTCCGGCGGCAACTCTGCAAGTACATCCATTGGAGAGGGTCAACACTTTTGAGTTCAAGGTGGGTGCATCCGGGCGGCGGTGCTCGCTGGGTCTGACAGAGGGGCGCAGCAGGGGGGGGGGGGGGGGGGGGGGGGGGGGCTGCGGCAGGCACGTGACGCGCTGCGTGTGCCCCTGCTCGCTCGCAGGCGCCATTGAGCAGGCAAGACTCGGCGTCCGGGCCCGACACGCCTCGCGCGCACTATCATCCGCCCAGCGAGGTGTCCAAGGAGACACAGGTGCGCCGGCGGGCGGGCACCGTACAGCCCCTCACTGCTCCATGCGCCGCCGATGGATGCGCACCGTCCGCAGTCGCTGACGGCTTGCGTGCGTCTCCTCACTCCCCCCAGGCTTTCCTCGCGCCGGGATACTTGACGTCCCTGCGCTCCCCGGTGCCGGGAACTGTCGCTGCTGAGGTGCGCTCCGCCGGAGCTTTTCACCGCGCAAGACCTCCCCCCCCCCCCCCCCCCCCCCCCCCATGCCCTCCCGGCGGCTCTCCAAAAGATCTTTGATGTGCCTCATTGGCCGCACCATCATGCGGCATGGCTGACATCCCTTGCTGCCGACTGCTCCGTGGCATGGCAGCAGCAGCAGCAGCCGCGTAGCCTATCGCGGTCGCGGTCGCCGTCGCCGTCGCCATCCCCGCTGAAGCCAAGCCCCCGCAGATACAGCATGCCGGACGCGCTCAGCACCGCTTCGCTTGCAAGCACCCCGGCTGGCCGGCGCGCCCCGTGCCGCAACGACTCTTTCCTGAGCACGCCCGGCTCCGTCACCAGCGTGGCGTCCAGCCGGCGGGCGTCGCGCGCGGGCGAGTCGCGCACTACTGACTTCAGTGAATTCTACGACTACCACCTCATGGGATCGCCCAGCCTGCAGCGCTCTGTGCCGCCCTCGCCCCCGCCCTCGCCCCCGCCAACCGGCAACCTCACGCCGCGTCGCCCGCCGCCCCCGCCGCTGAGGCGCCGCACCGACTCCCTGTCCAACTGGGTCGAGGACAGCCTGGCAACAGTAGGCTGCGAGGAGCGCGCGGACGGCGCCGGGAGCCCCAGCCCCTTCTCGGACGCCGACTCCGGCCACCTCAGCCACATCGCCGGCATGACCGACGCCAACCTCTCCGCCATCACGACGCAGCTGGAGCTCGAGCCCACGTGGCGTAAGCTGCAGGTGGCGGCGCCTGGCAGCGACTTGCCCTCGCGGCCCGTCACGCCGCCCCAGGACGACGAGGCCGCCTCGCTGCCGCCGGGCACGTCCATGTCCCCGCAGGTAAGCCAAGTACGAGAGCCAACTCGCTGATATAAGACTCCTTAGTGTAGGCCTCAGATTGGGCTGGCATGCGACCTATAAGAACATTCGGCATAGTCCCAATATAATTTCTTCAGCCTTTGACCCCTGACAGGCGGGGCAGGTCCTTATTCACAGTGTTCTCATTACCCCTATATGGCCCCTTAGTAATGTTATAGACCTCAAACTTGGGCCTGCATCCAACCTATAAGATCGTTTGTCGTAGTCTGCTAAGGTTTCGTCCTCAGATGACCTCTGTCAGGCAGGGCAGCTCCCTATCCGCAGTGTTCTCAATCCCGTGCCAGCACCCATAGCTGCGCGCCGCTATGCTGGCAATCCTCGGCGCTATTGTGTGAGGTGGCCCGCGCAGCTCCGCCGCCCTGGGGGCTGCCATGCGCCACCCGGCCACGACGGGCCTGGACAAGCTGGGGCGGGCGGCTCCCTTTGGGGCTCCCTACTTGGGGAGCTGGCGGCAAGGTATAACGGATAGCTCTGCAGTGGCATGGTATGGTGGGCGACAGGCTGCTTTTGGAGGGCGGATGAGACTGCTTTTGAGACTGCTTATCGGCGATCAGCGCGTGCAACGGCGGCCGGTGTCTGTGGCGACGTCGCAGGGAAGTGAGAGTGTGTACCGCAGTCTCACACCGCAGGCCACTCTATGAGATGACCCGGGGTCTCAGGCACTCCGACTCTGCCCGCAACATTTTGTAATTGGGCTCACGACGCACAAAACTGACGAATTGTTTTGCACCATTGAGTCCGACATTCCGCCTTACCGTACAAACACAAACGGTCCGCGGTTGAATAACGTTATTGACCCCCCCCCCCCCCCCCCCCCCACCCGCGCGAAGAGGTAAAATCTGTCGCAACCGATAAATAAGACAGAATCACGAATACATCATGAATGTTCCGACACAACGGTGCAGAAAAATCATTATTCTTCGGCCTCGCTGACCGTATTGTATTCTACGGTATGTGCGCAGGAGATACATTCGTTTATGTCTCTCGAAAGTTAAAGCAGTTCTCCCTTCACGAGGGGTCGGAGGCAACAATATATATCAAACCCGAGCGTAGTTATGACATCCGAAGCAATCGTTGTTTACTGGCTGCCCCAGGCACTCCCAACGGCCTCGTCTCGGCCCAGGCTGTTGGCGTGCCGGGGGGGGGGGGGGGGGGGGTCAATGGAGTGGGGGAATGCTGTGCTAGCTGATGCTGGCTGGCACTGCGCGGGGATCAGGTGGACCCGGCTGTGTTGGAGCGGGCGCCATCCAGCGGCGTGAAGTGCACCGTGATGAAGATGGAGCAGGCGGCGCAGGACCAGCACCGCATGAGCGAGACACTGCGGCACTGGCTGAAGCGGGGTGCGCCTTGGCCACCCCTTGTCTCCTTCCCCCGCACTCTCCTGCCTACTGCACCTAGGTGCACCTGTCTGGTCTCCACCATTGGCAAGGGAGGGGGGGCATCGGACCATAGTTTTGGAGCCTTGGTCACTCCCCTTAGGCTCCTCCCCCCCCCACTCTCCTGCCTACTGCACCTGGGCGTACCCATCTGGTCTCCACCATTCGCAAAGAGGGGAGGGTGAGGGGGCATCGGACAGTGGTTTTGGAGCCTTGGCCACTCTTCCTTCTCCCCCCCCCCCCCCCCCCCCCTGGCCACACACTCTCCTGCCTACTGTGCCTGGTTGCACCTGTCTGGTCTCCACCATTGGCAAGGGGGGGTGTGGGGGGGAGGCATCAGACAATGGTTTCGGAGCCTTTGCCCGGCTTCCTTTTCCCCTACCCGTCACACTCTTGCCTACTGCGTCTGAGCGCACCTGTCAGATCTCTACCACTGGCAAGGGAGGGGGGGGGGATTGGACAATGGTTTCGGAGCCTTGACCAGTCCTTCTTTCTTCCTCCCCCCTCTCTCTCTTGCCTACTGCGTCTGGGCGCACCTGTCTGATCTCCACCACTGGCAGAGGGGAGAGCATTGGACAGTGGTTTCGGAGCCTTTGCCTGGCTTCCTTTTCCCCTACCCTCCACACTCTTGCCTACTGCGTCTGAGCGCACCTATCAGATCTCTACCACTGGCAAGGGAGGAGGGGGGGGGGGGGGTAGTGGACAATGGTTTCGGAGCCTTGACCAGTCCCCCTTTTTTCCTCCCCCCTCTCCTGCCTGCCTGCTGCGTCTGGGTGCACCTGTCTGATCTCCACCACTGGCAGAGGGGAGAGCATTGGACAGTGGTTTCGGAGCTATGGCCAGGCTTCCTTTTCCCCTACCCTCTATACTCTTGCCTACTGCGTCTAGGCGCACCTGTCTGATATGCACCACTGGCAAGGGAGGAGGGGGGGGGGGGGGGTATTGGACAATGGTTTCGGAGCCTTGACCAGTCCCCCTTTTTTCCTCCCCCCTCTCCCTCCTGCCTACTGCGTCTGGGCGCACCTGTCTGATCTCAACCATTGGCAGAGGGGAGAGCATTGGACAGTGGTTTCGGAGCATCCCCCCCCCCCCCCCCCCTTTACTCTCTTGCCTACTGCACCTGAGCGCAATTATCTGATCACCACTGGCAAGGGAGGGGGAGTATTGGACAATAGTTTCGGAGCTTTGGCCACTCCCCCTCCCCCCCCTTCCCCCCACATACTCTCCTACCCACTGCGCCTGTGTGCACCTGTGATCCCCACCATGGTAGAGGGGCCATTGGGAAAATGGTTTCACAGCCTTGGCCAGTCTTTCTTCTCTCCTCCCTTCTACACTCTTGCCTATTACGTCTAGGCGCACGTGGCTGGTCTCCGCCATTGGCAAGGCGGAGGGGGGTATTGGACAATGGTTTCGGAGCCTTGACCAGTCCCCCTTTTTTCCTTCCCCCTCACCCTCCTGCCTACTGCGTCTAGGCGCACCTGTTTGATCTCAACCATTGGCAAAGGGGAGAGGTGGGGCATTGGGCAATGGTTTTGGAGCTTTGGCAACCCCCCTTCTCTCCGCACTTCGTTTCCCTCCCGCCTACTGCGCCTGTCTGATCTCCACCAATGGCAAAGGGGGGGGGGGGGGGGGGGGGACTGGACAATGGTTTCGGAGCCAAACGATTGACGCATCCTCGCCGGCGATGTCGATGCCAGAGCCATCAGAGCAGCCGGGCACTGATCGCTACGAGGAGTACTTTGGCGGCGGCACCAGGTCGCGGTCGCGCACGCCGACGCGGCGGAGCACCATGGCGGATTCCGACATCATCAGCTGCGCCAGCACCCCGAACAAGCTCCGGCCCCATGGGTTGGACTCCGTGCCGTGGACCCCCCAGGTCCAGCTGCCCCCAGCCTGCCAGCCTCTCCCTTCCCCTACCTGCCCGCCCGGCCATCCAACACGCAGCAGCCTATCCCGCGGAGCAGTTGCCTTGCGCCCAATGCCACCCAGTTGTCATCTCGGATTTCTTATCTGCGGGCACCGTCGAAGTAGTAGAACACTGCTCTGCCTGCCAGAGACCAAATACGGACGAAACTATAGCGGAACTATAGCGAACGTTCTCCTAGGTTGCATGCAAGCCCAATGTCAGGCTTAGAATAAGGGCTCTTGTGAGTGCGGCGGCACCCGTACTGTACACTACTATGTATACATATAATACACATAGATTTAAGAACACTGTATATATACTGCCATGTACACAGGTGTATACTACTAGCTGACCCCCGCTCCACATGTTCGGTCTCCTCATCTCTACTAACCCCCGTCCCTCTCCCTGGGCTTTGTCACAGAGTATCCAGCGCCGCCGCTCCAGCACCAGCGCCCTCTCTATGCCGACAGGCAGCATGCTATCTGGGCGCACGCCCGCGTCCGCCGCCACCGGCACCCCGCAGGACGTCATCGCCAGCAGCCGCCGCCGGCAGTCACGCACGCCGCGGGTGCTGGCAAAGAACGAGGAGGTGATGGAGGCGTCCATCCCGATGCTGGTGGACAGCGCGCTGCACGCGGGTGCCATGTCCACGCGCCTGGAGTCCCTCCTGGTGAGCGCTCGGCTGCGACACAGGCGGCATCCACCCTGCCAGTACCAAGCCCCCCCCCCCCCCCCCCTTACCCCCCCCCCAAAAGGGGGCCCGGTCACACGTGCACTACGGGTGCCCAGACGGGAATGAGAACACTACCCTGAAATTTAATACGGTTCGTGGGGTCGAAAGATAAGAAATTCTTATGAACCTTCGCGTCGGAATATTTGTGATTTATTCTGAATTATATCTGTTTCAATCGTTTTTCCCCTCTTCGCGGGGGGGGGGGGGGGGGGGGTCAAAAAACAGTATTCATGCGCGGACGGTTTGTGTTTGCACGGTATAAGTAAGACCCTGTCCTGCCTGCCAGAGGTCAAACGTACAAAAACCTATAGTGGAATTATAGCGAATGTTCCTGTTGGCTCCCTGCAATCCCAATTTGAGGCGTATTATGAGGGTTCTTATTATTAGGTGCGTTGGCACCCGTCTTGGCATTGCATTAACGATCTCACGGTGACGACCGTCAACCATCCGGCCCTTGCCCTTGATGTCGGCTCGCCTAAGCTCGTAGGTTTCGGTCAACTCGATAAACGTGTGCCCATTGTTGAGGGCATGCCGCCGGACGCCGCGGGTCGTTGGGTCAATGGCGGTGTTCCGCATCTCGGCTCGAGTGACGGAAAGCGCATCCGCAACGACTCGTATGATACCTTCTGCGCAAAGGCGCTGTGCGTTGTCGCGGTCCTGGGACACGTGGCGCAGCTTGTCAGCGGGACGAGCCGGAACATGCGGAGGTCTGTTCTCTGGTCCGATTGTTGGGACACGTGCGGCGAATTGAAGTGTGCAGCCAAATTGCGGGCGGTAGGCGCGGGGCAAGCGCCCACACGTCGGTGACATGTTACACTCGAGTTGATGCTTTTGTAGCGGAAAACAAAACCGCCGGTCCCAACAACTGAATACACATGGAGTCACAGCATATTGTCGTTTTTTTACCTCCGCCTGCCCCGCAACGAGAGGAAAACTGTGCTTGTATTGAAATGCACAAGAATAAATCACGAATACGCCACGGATCTTCCGACTCGATGCCGCAGAACAGTTCATTGTTTTCCAGCAGACCCATGAACGCAATCAAATGTCATGGGTATTGTGCTGAATTTATTTCCTACCAAGCCGGCGCGTTGTTTGCATCACGAGGAACCACGATGCAGTATTTACTAAGCGGCTTTCGTCGCCAAGATCGCACAGCGTAGCCGTCGCTCTGTCGTGACCCGAGGCTCCGTGAAGCCCATTGGGCCGCTAGCTTTGTGAGAGCCGTGTGGTCGCGCTGCGCCCGAGCACCTGGCCGCCCCGCCCGCAATGCCCCGCGCAGGTGCTGGCCAAGATCTGCTGGCCGCCGGAACTGGAGCCCGCGGAGCTCGACTGCTGCGACGACGCCTCCAAGCGCTTCGTGGCGCGCTGCGACCTGCTGGCCAGCACGGGGCAGCTGCCGGCGCTGGTGCAGCTGCTGGCGCTGGAGGATGAGGACGAAGACGACATGCGGGTGGTGAGACAGACCCGCCGCCCAGCTCCGCATGCGCCCCCCCCCCCCCCCCCCCCCCCCCCCCGGCTGCCATCATACGGCACCTGGCGCAAGCAATGAACCATAAATTAAAGTGTCCCGCATGGACTCATTTGCTCCTGTGGTCTCAATGACTACCGAAGCACATGCACATAGGCGGGGAGCAAGCGGTGACCTGGGACTTTCAGACGTGTCTATTGGCTTGTTCTGACTATTCAGTTCGATGAAAATGTCAATTGAATTGTTGAATCATCGTCCTCGTCATTTACATGCGGTATAATCACGATTTGGGCCAACGGGATTAATTCCCCCCCCCCCCCCCCGGCCCCCTCCACGATACTTATCTGGAAAGATATCAGAATACACCACCAATACATCCCCGAATCTCCGACTCAAGGCTGCAAACCAGTTCAGAAACATCAGGCATCAGCGCGGTCAAGCTCACCGGCTGCACTGTGAGGGGGCACTGCTTGGGGACCGGGGCGCCCGCGACCAACTCCTGCCCCTGCCGACACGCCACCCACAGGCGGCGTGCCGCACCATCACGGGCGCCGCGACCTCGGAGATAGCCTGCGAGCTCGTCATCGAGGCCGGCGCCCCCGAGCTGCTGGTCAACATGCTGTGCACCTCCTGCAACCTGGAGCTGTTGGAGGCGGCGGTGGTGGCGCTGCTGCAGGTGCCGGCGCCCTCCTTGCTCCCCCCCCCCCCCCCCCCCCGCCTCCCTTCCACCAAAAGATGCGCTTGACCGCCATCCCTGTGTTTTAAACACTACAGTCCGCCTGACGCAATGCCAATAACCACCCGTACTTTAAATCCACTCGTATGTTATCTTTGATGACGCCGCGCCATAATAATATTGGTACCAATAGCGGTACTGGTAATCATATAGTCGTATTGGTACGCTTGCCAAATATCGCAGTTCCTGGTAGCACGGGTGCCCATAGTATGACAAGCCTCAAATTCGGCTTGCATGCAACATATATGGAAAGATTTCACGGCCTCTTAATATCGACGGAGCCGGAGCGGGGCTGCTTGAAAAATGCCATATTGCTGTGCAAAGCGCTTACAGTCTACACAAACTGTCACAATCCAGTACAGCGGTCGCTACGTTGACACTGCCCATCCCGCACTGTATTACTACTGCATTACTACGTCTTGACCACCCTCCCCATATGCGCACCGAGGCATCAACGTCAGCGTCACCATCACCGTACTATACTGGTACCCGGGTACTGGTAACCGGAGCGGGGACTTTTTTGATTTAATCAAATAAGGTTATCCTATTACAGGCACCGGTTCGACCGGCATTTGCACAGATTTTTTGACATTTAAAATTTGTTAGAACTGATCCAAGTTTTGGTCTTGACAAGCCGTCTTTTATACCCGGCATCAAGGAAGGGCCGCCCCCTGACCAACCCGGATGGGTCCGTCAATTAATGCGCGTTCGGCGGGGCCTCTGTACACGCCACATTGCCATGTTGCACTACACAGGTACCAATATCGACTCGGCCATGTCTTGGGGTTACCTGGTTGGCGCATAAGCTGTTCGGAGGCTACACAGCCGGCTACAGGAGTACACAATCAAACACCCGCTACATGCCCGCGGCACACACAAACACAAAGCGAAATAAGTCAGCAAACGAAAAGCGCCGGGATCGCCCGCCACACGGGCGCGTAAGATTACAACAACGCCTCTGCCCCGCTGCCCGGAGGGCCGGCGGGGGGGCGGGGTAGGGGCAAGGGGGGGCGACGGGGGGGGGGGGGGGGAGGACAACACCAATCTCTCATACATTCGGGACCTAGCCTTCACAGGGTTGCACGCTATGCGCTTTACTTAGTTAGTAACCCTGTCCGGGTTGGTGCAGCCGGGCAGTAAGTCAGCTGCCCTGTGTAGCATTAAAGACTGAGCAGGCACAAAGTTGAAAGAAACTAAATTTTTTGAATAGCCCTTCGGGATTAGAACGAGGAAATGGTCTAATGGCTATGCCAGACATACGACTGCAGTTGGCGCGCGAAGTCAAGCACTGGGTCGGCTTCGGTCGGTGGCCCGGGTCGAACTTTACTTTACCTTTTCCTGCGAATATGAGCCTGCCCTGCCTGCCGGGGTGAAATGCAGGCAAGACTATAGCGGAAGCATAGCGAATGTTCTTATAGTTGACATGCAAGCCCAATTTGGCGCAAATAAGAATGAGGGTGCCTATTTATTCTTCGGCGCCCGTAGCTACATGCGATCGCGTCGAACTGCAGACTAATGACATTTATATTGCCGGCGTCCAACTTGGTAGGACTCTAGCCGCCTCCACGTCCACCTCCGCCCGTGCCACCTGCTCCGCATCAGCTATTACGCTCATGCCCGCCCCCCCCCCCCTCTCTCCCCTCCCCACCGCCACGCATTCACCGCCTCGTCCATCTGTACCTACTTTCAAACCTCGCCCTCCACCTCCGCCGCCACGCCGCTCACCGCGCGCCCGTGCTGTTGCCACAGGTGGTCGGCTGCAACGACGAGCGCCTCTTCATCTGCAGCGCCAACTTGGACCTCATCCGCGTGCTCATCGACCTCATGGAGGCCGCCAAGGACCACCTCGGTGAGCGTGCGGCCGGCGCGAGCCTGAAACCCGCCCCCCCCACTCGCCCCCTTGATTACCCA
>VCJN01001350.1:0-16087 GCA_006384855.1 Tetraselmis striata
ATGAGGATGTCCTTGGTGTTATCCGTAATTGATTCGCAATATACTTTACATAATTATGTATCTGTCAGTTTTCTGTAAGAAAAGGGAGATTATGTATGCATTATCCATTCTATTTCTATAATATTCTGACACATTATTTATCTATTCTTTTAATCAATCTATCAATTCGGCGAGCTGTATTCTCGCTAATAGACTGGTGAGTTTTACTCATCGGCGGGACAGTCGGTGTATGCCAAAAAGTGGACAGCTTGCTTACATCGTTGGCTCAAGAGCCGGAAAGCGCACACACTTGGGTGCATACAGGAAGAAACAGGAGGGAGGGCGGTGGGTTTGTGGCTGCAAATGGCAGACCCGAAAAGCAGGGGATGGTTGCTAAACCAAAGGTGATCGCTGCCTTACAGCTAGGGGCGGGTACGGCCGGTGCCAAGCACGTCGTGTTGGTCACGTGCAAATCATAGCATAAATGTAGTCAGAAGTTCACGAAACCCTAACATTTGTCAATACACACATTTGCGGAAGCTGTAATAGCATACACTACATATTATAGACATCACCATGTAAATCCAGTATACATGGATACTACCACGGATGTGAATTGAATCAACTAGCGCTATACCACAAGGTTTCTTCTTCCACTGCGGCAGCGCTGCGCGTCTTATTTGGACTTTCGGAGCTTCACCACATAAGAACCTGTCATCATACAGCAAATAATCTCATACTCAAACATGACGCTCATGCTATAAACGGCTACAGCTTTCAAAGAAATGATAGCATACTATGTATGACATGATGATTATGACAGTTCCACATATTGAAGCAGGATACATGATGAAATACTGAGCTCATGCCGCGCTTGGTCTGAAGTGACACTCTGGCGATTGCCGATTGATCCACACTACATTCATACACTGCAAATGTTTGATATGCCTGGGTATTCTGCATGTACTGTGTCTAGGTATGATTGCAGCGGTAAAAATGCCAGCTGATAACTCGTGTGGCAGGCTTATTTAGGATTGTGAGTAGAAGAGGGGGGGGGGGGGGGGGGGGGGGGGGAGGGGGGAGGGGGGACAAAAAATAGGCAGCAGGCACATGTGACCCTGCATATGCAAGCCTTTCTTCATGACTGTGAGGCTTGAAAAATGCCTACGTGTATGGATGCGGCGAAACGCCCATGCATGGAGGTTTAATCCAGACACACATTCTTGTCTGCATGCCATTGCAGATGACAGCCAAAGGCGCGTCAACTAAATGCGACCCCGCTGCTGCTGCTGGGCGTGGCTGCCTGGAAGCGCCGAATGTGTAGATGCCCAGCCCTCCAGTGGGAAGTCGTCCCGCGCCCCATTGCCGCTGATCTTCTTCCTCAGGCCATTTTTGCTACTGGCAGACCCCGCCACGCTACCCCCCGACGGTGGCTTCGACACTGCAGCATGTTGTGAGGGCAATGATGGCAGCGGCTTGGCGGGCGGCTCCTCAGTGTCCCCCGCAAGCCGCTGCGGCTTCTTGCTTCCAGACCCAGGGACTCCTGTGCTGGACGGCTCCTTGCTGACGAGGGAGCGCGTACTCTTGGGCGTGGCCAGCTGGTTCAAGTTACTCTTGGTCAACGTCTTGGCCATGGCATTCTGCAGGACTTTTTGTTGGAGGCTGGGCGGCGGCTGCGCGCCACCCTGCGCCCACCAGGGCACCGCCTTGCCAGCTGGCGCACCTGGAGCAGGCTCATTGGCCTCTGGGCGCGGGGCGGCGGTGGCATTGCCTAGCACCCGCAGGGCGGCGCGCTTGGCGGCATCCGGACTCTCCCAGATGTTCTCTTTTGGGGGCTGGCAGGCGTGTGGACGGGTCACGGTGGGAGTAGCGGGAGAGATTGGGGCAGGGGGGGTTGCTCCATAAGAACCGCATTGAGATGGCAGGTAGAAGGGGCATTGGAAGGCTAGACACCCAAAAGGCCCTGGGCGCTCTGGGCTCACCTTGTCGGCAGGGGCAGGCGCTGATGGCATTGAGGCGGCGCTTGTTGAAATGTTGCCCTCAGGCGCCTCTTCTGAACCTGGCTGCTGGTCCAGCAAGGGTTGCCTATCATCAAGAAGCACGTCGGTGTGCCAGTCATGGACGATGGGAATTGTGCCCTGTGCCCAGCCATCTGGTTCGCACGAGAGCCCCGATGCACCAGAGGGAATGTTACGCCGGCTGAACTCCTGCTCCATCGTCCTCTGTGGCGGTGCAAGCAAGAAAACGAGTTGACGTCGCTCAGACAGTGAAAAACTTGTTGCGTGAGAGGGTGCAGGATATTTAGGTCCATGCAGCACACGCTATACCGCCAAGATTGGCAATGTGCATGGGGTGTACACCGCTACGGGTCAAGACTACAGGCCGGCGGTGGCGCAGCGCACCTCGCTCATGCCAGACAATGGCCGCTGGCTAAGGGGGGGCTCCTCCGCAGGCAGCGGTGGCAAGGTGACCTTGTTACTGGGCGAATCCACGCCTGCCCGCCCCCCTGACGCAGGTCTACTCGCGCGCGGCAGCGGCTGCAGTGGTCCTGGCGGCGTGCCAAGGCGCAGCGTCACCACTGCAGCCCCCGCCCCTCGCGTCTTCTCCTCCCCCATCGCCACTTCTGCCTCTACCTCCGTTGCCTCCGCTGCTTCCTCATCCATGTCGCTACTCTCCGCACTGCAGCTGTCACCGATGCTGTTGGCGCTGCGCTGTTCTGCGATGGGGGGCGGCATGTCAAGCGGGAGAGACGCTCCATCCCCTGGGGAGGCTGGCTCCTCAGCCGCCAGGCTCGAGATCTGGCTCTGGGTGCGCCGCTGGCTGCGAGTACCCACAGGCGCAAAGGGGTGCACTGCCTCGGCCCCAGGGCTGCCGGGGCTGCCCATCAGCTCCCGGGAGGCGTGCTTGCCGTGCAGCTTGCGCCGCGATGCTGCAGCTTTCTGCCGCAGGACATCTTCGGCTGCTTTGATGGAGAACGCGCCCTGGTTGTTGGCACCAGGCAGGCTGCCCTCGGTCAAGATCTTCATTTTCTGTATGCCGCAAGCCGCAGTTTGCCTCCATCAGTCTCAACTCCTGCGCGCCCGTACCAGCATCCTGCTCCCCAGACGGCGCCTAAAAAAGCTTTCCTTGCAGACTCTACCACTTTCCTGGCACATTCAAGGCAATACGGCGGCGGGGAAGGGGGACGGTTACTGTCAGGGCCTCCTCTGCGCTGGCATTTGCTCGCTCCAGTTGCCGCGCCATCTCTGCTCGCTGCCGAACCTGGTGAAGGGTCCGCACCACGAGAGGGGCGTCGCATGTGTCAGGCAGCCACTCTCGTTGTGTGCAAGCATCATTGGATGAGGAGAGAAGGGGCGGGGGGGGGGGGGGGGGGGGGGGGGGGGGGGGGACCTGGGCCTGCATCACAAGCCGCTGCTTAAGCTTGGCGCCCAGCCTCGTCCACAGCAGCATCCGCACCTGCACACAGCCAGTCCAGACAAAGCTCGGCTCGTCGCCACTGGCCCTATTCCCTCGACGCCACTCTAGCAGGGTGCCGATCACATGCGGCAGCAAGTGGGTACGGGGTGCTCACTGCTGTCTGCATCTCATTGTGCCCCTGCTGCATGAGGCTGTTCCGGATGGCATCTGCGTGGTCATCTTCGCTACTCCCGCCCTCGACTGTGTGCGCGCAAATTTGCGCCCTCAGCACTGGCGCCGCGTATACACTGTTATGCGCGCTCTGCACACGTGTTAGCGCAGGCGGTGAGCGCACCAGACGGGTCCACGCATGCTGTTGATGCGATGCGCCGCTGCGTTTTGGCCTTGCGCTCCAGCTGCAGCGCTTTCACGACGGGTGACATCTTGGAGGTACTGCGCACCGGCGTCGCACGCAAGACTCTTCTCAACGGCCGGCCGCTTCGCCTTGCTGGGCTTCCGGTGGGCAGGTGCGGACAGGACGGGGACGGGGCGGCAGAGGGAGGGAAGGGGACCTGAGGTAGAGTCTGGAGCACAAGACACTAAGTACCGTTAATGCCGACGACGGCAACAGCTCCGTGCCCACGATCATGTCCTGCGGCACATACAGCAGACGAGGACGCTATCACCAGAGTGTTCACAGCCCACAGCACCAAATTTTGGCACCCACCCGACGGTCAGGGCCGGCGGGGGGGGGGGGGGGGGGGGGGCTCCTTGCTTACCTTCCATGTCAGCAGCTGCGCCACCGACTCGGCCTGGATGGCGTGCAGCTCGCGCGCCTCATCCAGTTGGTCGAGATGTCGCTGCTTCACCGCCTCATGCGGCCGCATCACGCCCTCGCTGGCCTGCCAGTCACCCGACCTTCAACCCCTAGTAGACTGAGGGCAACCCCCCCCCCCCCCCCCCCCCCCCCCCCCAACCCCCCTTCCCCCTGGCCCTCTCTCCAATATGCCGCGTCGCGCTGCCCGCGGCCCAACCGACAACCCCAGTCGCGGTCAGTGCACAGCTCCAAGGTGGCTGCAGATAAACGAGCTCGCGAACTGCTCGTCGAGCTTGTTGCCTACTGCACGAGACGAGCTGTGGGCCGACGCTGCTCAACCCGCCGAGTGTGCGAGAGGGGGCGCTACGGGTCGACACATCGGCGCGCACGCATGCCCCGGTCGCCTAACTGACTATTTCCACCTTATTTCATGTAAATATTTTTATATTTTTAAAAGGGTGCAGATATGATCCTTCATCGTTGAAATATAGCGACTAACTAGTAGTTACATGGGGATTAAGTAGGGAAGGCGCGCGGGAGATGGCCAGCAGCAGCCAGCGGTACCGAGGGTTCAACATACACCACTGTAATCCTTAGTATCAATTTTAACTAATTTATGGGGTTTCCTCCTCCCGAACTATATCGCTTTTCCGGCTACCGTTGCTGCCAAGTGGCACGGGTTACTAGTTTGCCCGTCGTTGCGCCCCTTTTCGGTAGTGCAGCACGAGTAGACGACATTTAAGCAACCGTAAGAGTTGAGCCTGCCATCTTGCAGTTTCGTTGTGCTTGTTACAAACAGCGATTAACTGTCTCGTAACTTGTTGCGAGCAAGGTCACATGTTTCAAGACCACAACCGGCTCACCATCAGTGTGTAATTCTCATCCGTACGTCCGTGCATCATTATGCCAAATGGAGAAGAACCCGTCGCCGAGCCGACGCTCGAATCGCTACAAGCGGACATGCAGGCTCAGTCTACATTGTTGCACGAGATCGCATCGACGTTTGCCAAATTGACGGCTCGTGAATGTGTTGTTGATGGAGACGGAGCACATCATGGCTCTGGTTCTGGGTAGCGCGCCGCGGGACAACCGACATGCAGCGAAGGAGCCGCAGTTGTGACAATAATGGCATACTCTGTACAGGTACTGTATGATCGTAGCATCATTCATGTACGAGTACCTGCTGTATCGTATGTGTGCGCGCGTGTGTCACGCGCCACAATACGAGCACTGGTGGATGATGAATCATGAGACGAGTCCTACTGGTACCGGTACACTGTTCAGTAGTAGTTACGGGATAATACGCATGTGCGTACCCGTAGCGGGCATATATGTATAATGCACCTGCCTCTGTAACATCAGTTGTATACTTGTGTATAAACTGATGTGTCAACTACATGTGCGGAGGTCTCTAAGCGACGACCTCCTGTTCGACACTTCGAGGCACGACTCTCCACGGTGACGCGCTTAGCAGTGCGCGTGCCGCTTGGTGGTGGCTAGCTGTGAGCTAGCCATAAGCATAAATAGCGGCGGGTGGTGACAACGTTGTAACCATTGTTTCTTTCTCTCTGCTGCCTTCTGTGTGTTTACGACAGCCTTGTCTGCTTGACCTGCGTGAGGCACTCTAGACTGTCGCACTGGTTTCGGAGCGACTGTTGCGCTCCTTATTCTAGCTTCCACTGCTCAACCTGCGATACCTCGACTGAGCAGTTCGACATGTCTGAGTCGATGAATTCTGCTGGCAAAAGCCGAGAGCAACTGCTCAACGAGGAAAGTTCTGTCGACCTGTCGACTACCAAGGTTTGTGCAGCCGTGGTGGTGACTTACGGTAAGGGTCACTCGGTCGAACGCCAAGTGATTCTGACGACTGAACCGAACGCTAGATCGACTCTCTTCTTACCTGTCGGAAAGTCGATAGCGTCTGACAAGTCTGTGCGCGGCACGGCGGTGCGCAAACTGCGTGAAGAGACTGGCTTGCTTGTCGATAAAGATGATTTAGAATTGTTTGACATTCTCACCATCGAGGGCATGCGTTGTTTCTTATATGCATCTAAGCTATCGGCGAAGCAGATAGCGAAGGAGATGCGCACACCAGAGAGATCGCACGTCTTAGTCATGTCGCATTTAGTAGCACCGGTGGTTGCAGCTGGTGAAGAACTAAATGCTGATGATGGCGGCGCTGCATTACCCGACGTCGCGCGCACCTTCCCTGAGAGTATCACCCTAGACCCGGAGTCTGAGGATTCGTACTCCGTGAGCATTGCATTGAACAGTCAAGGCAAGCCTGTGCCGACGACTGTGTGGTACCCTCCGTTCATGATTCATACTGCGGTAAGTGATTCATGGGCAACCATTTATAAGTCTGTGTTGAATGGTTTCTGGATGAACCGTTCATACCCTGAGCTTCCTCAACAATTCGCATTTAGGTATGACTCTTGTGAGTCCCCTATCTGGCATGTTGTGCATCGTTATCTAGTTGTAGATCCGATGGCAACTGACCTCAGCAATATAACAATCACTGACATACCATGGTATGAGACGCGTGATGCACAACTAACTGAGTCCCAGAGGAAGTCTGCTCAAACCCAGCCCAAGCAAGATGGCCAGGATGTCCTCAAGCTAGATGTATGGCTGACTGGACTACCGGAGCTGCTTGGCACTGTGGGACTGAAGTCCACAACTGCATCTGGTCTTGCATATGCCGTGCAGACTCTGAGTGGCAAGTTCCAGCGTTGGTGGCAGGGATTTGATTCCAAGCCTCCTTCGCTGCGTCCTACTAACGCTGCAGAGTTTGTGAAGGCAGTTAGAGACTCACCATTGATGCATGACATAGTGCATGATGCATGCATAGAGCTTGATGGCATCAAGCAGGTGTCTGCTGGTCCCCAAGACTCTCCCTTGGATTATAAGGACTTTGTGCAGACCTTCAACGATGTCCTAGCAAGGACAAGACTAACCCTTCCTGATGAGTTCATGGTCCTTAAGTTTGCATCTGCATTGAGTCACAATAAGCTTAAAGAGATTGCCCATAAGTTTGTGACTGACCAGAAGCGGGCTGGACAACCATCGACACTCGCTGAGCTACAGCAGTATACAACGGCGATGGTTGGGAGCAACAAGGCGCTTGGCAATGCGGCTAAGCCTGTGGCCAATGGACATCCTGCTGGCAATGGCAATGGAGGACATGACTCCAGGAAGAAGTCCAAGGCTGCCAACATGAGCAAACGCAACCGTGGAGATGATGCTCCACCTGTCGCAGCCAATGGACGCCACACCAACAACGGCAAGAGGCAGAAGTCCAGCGACGGGAAGCAGAAGGGTAATAACACCACAACACCTGGCAGAAAGATAGTAGATTATCTTAATCATGTCAAAATGCATGAGCCTGAGAAGTATGCTAAGCATCTGGCTGCTAAAACATGCTTTAAGTGTGGTGAGGCTCACCTTCTGAAAGACTGCCCTAAGATGAAATAGGGGTGCCCTTATTCTGCTGCTGACAGCTCAGTAGATAGGGATGTAAGTGATGTTTGTGTTACATCATGCTGTCCAGTAACTGTCGAGTCGCATGACTGCGAAGTTACTGTTGCCGATATGTCATTGGCACCTGAGGTATCCGCATTATTGTCTAATGCACGTCTGAATGACGATATACCTGTGACGAGTACATGTTCGAGTGACGATGTCGTCATCTCTGAGAGTAGTAACGACTATGTTGAGTCGCCTACTGATGAGAACTCGAATAGTGTACGCGAGTCTGGTACGACTTTGCCAGTAGCCTGTGTAACGGGTGCTCGGAAAGTTTCGACTCATCGTCGCGTAAAGGCTCTGAGGCGTCGTATGCCTAGAAAGACTGCAGTCAGTGCCGAGTGGCGACTGGTCGATAGAGTCTTCGATCCCTTACATGAGATGTTCCAGTTTACGCTAGAGGGCTGTGCGGATAATGAGGGTCTGAATACCCATCGAAACTTGCCGTTCTGTTCAAAACAAGATTCGATATTATCGCGCGACTTGTCGAATGAACGTGTGTTTATTCACCCTCCATGGCATATGACTGAGTCTATTGCGAGGCATTTTGAGCAATGCCGCAGTAGGGCTAAAGAACATACTGTAGGAGTGTTTGTATTGCCTGCATTAGATAGATTCAGTGCTTTGACAAAGCATTGGAAACTATTGCAGCAATACCCGGCAAAGACACCTTTGTTCACCAGGTGGTCTGATAAAAATGCCACAGTCCAGGAAAATGTTAGACCGCCAAAGTATGGGGTTAACATTTGGTTAGTTGATGCTAACTGTGCTTTTCCTGATGACTTTGTACCTAAAACTGTCACAAGTCCAAATGTGAGTTTTAACGTGGACTCTGCAAAAGTTGCGGATTCTAGCGTTGGTATTGGTGAACGTGCATCTGAGTCTATAAATGAGTGTGATGCTGTCAATGTGACTGATCCATCATTTTGGAGTATGCAAAGGCAAAGTTTGCCTCAGATTGCTTCTTTGACTCGTTGGGATGACCCCAGGCCATTGTTGAAAGTTAATGTGACAATTAACGATGACGCCGTTGTGGATGCACTGGTTGATAATGCGGCATCTTTAGATTTTATATCTGAGGACTTTGTGCGCAGAAACAACTTGCAGATACAAAAGTTGAAAGCCAGAACACCTGTCCGTTTGGCTAATGGTCAACGTGTCTCATGTTACCATACAACTGTTGTGTCTCTGTCTGTTGGAGGACATGTATTTGAGAATCGAGTATTTTATATACTGCGTGAGCTCAAAGTCTCCGACATTGTATTGGGTTTAACTTGGCTTGATGAAGCGCAAGTTACCATTAAGTATGGTACGGAACGTATCATGACTTTAATGGATGGAACCCATGTACCTGTTGTAATAGTGGGTCGTACTCCTGCATGTAGCATGATTACTTCCACTAGGGTACAAAAGTTGATGCGCAAAACTGCTCGTGCGTCTAAGCATAATTCTTTGGCTGAATTCTATGTCGTTGAAATGTCGGTTATAAAGGATGATCCTGACCTGCATTTAGACAATGCTATGACACCAGAGCAAAAGGATGCTATTCGTCATTTGTTGTATGACGAGTTTCCTGAAATTTTGCGTCCAGTCAACAGGCCGCCTGTTCATCGGCCATGGGATCACAAAATTGAGTTAACTGGCAAAATGAAACGCCAAAGACTTAATCGTTTGTCTCCCGCTGAACGTGCTGAATTGGATCGCCAACTCAAAGATGCGATTGCCGCTGGACTTGTTCGTCCTAGTCAATCTGAGTTTGGTTCGCCTATTCTTTTTGTTAAGAAGGCAGATGGATCCCTTCGGTTGTGTGTCGATTTTCGTGGGCTGAACGAGGTCACTCGAAAGGATATGTATCCTTTGCCGCGAATTGATGAAACGTTGGATTCTCTCCGCAATGCCCGTTGCTATACCCATCTGGATTTAGCATCAGGTTATTGGCAGGTTGCCATTGCAGAGGAGGACATCCACAAGACAGCGTTTCAGACACCTGATGGTCTATGGGAGTGGACTGCAATGCCATTTGGTTTGTGCAATGCCCCAGCCACTTTCCAGCGCATGATGAATGACATCTTGAGACCATTTTTGCGTGACTTTGTGGTGGTGTATCTGGATGATATATGTATATATTCAGATAATTATGATGACCACATAAAGCACCTTCGTTTAGTTTTTGAGAAACTGAATGAATATAATCTGAGGTTGCAATTAAAGAAATGTTTCTTTGGCATGCAATCTATGGATTATTTGGGGTATACCGTCGCTGATGGTAAGTTGTCTGTTTCAGAGGCCAAAGTGGCTGCAGTTAGGGATTGGCCTGTCCCTAAAACTCAGAGTGAAGTCAGAAGTTTTGTACAATTCTGCAATTTCTACTCTAAGTTTATTCATCATTTCAGTGATTTAACTGCACCATTGACTGACTTATTGCGTAAGTCTAAACCAGTTCATGTTGACTGGTCACCGGCGTGTCAGGAAGCCTTTGAGACCCTTCGTCTGCGACTGATTTCCGCTCCGTGTCTTTCCATTCCTTCCATGGGGGCGGATGCGACGTTCACCGTAGCGACAGATGCGTCCAACGTAGGGCTTGCTGCAGTGCTACTGCAGGACCAAGGAGGAGGTCCTCAACCAGTGAGTTACTGGGCGCGAAAGCTGAATGCAGCTGAGCGTGGTAATACCTACAGTGCTTATGATTTGGAAGCTTTGGCTGTCTGTGAATCAATTAAGCACTGGCGTTGTTACCTTGAAGGGTGCTGTCGATTCCTTGTTGTCTCAGATCATGACACCCTGCGTCATCTGCTCAGGCAACCGGCAGAAAGGTTGAACCGGCGACAAGTGCGCTATGTACGCGACTTGCAGCCGTTTGTTGGGTCCATATCTCTTGCATACCGAAAGGGCAAGTGGAATGAAGCCGATCCGTTGTCGCGTAGACCGGATTTTAAGCCGATTGGTTTCGGTGGCTTATATTGGACCGGGGATGTGCCGGACGCGGCTGAATCACTCGTGAGTGAACATCGCCCATGTACTGCGGTATTGTCGGCTGTAAGTGCGTCGTCACTTAGCCTTGATGACAATATTCTCCACCTTATTAAGGCTGGATATGCAGAGGACGCGTTCTACTCCTTATGGGGGGGGTGGAAGCAGTCCGGTCATGTGGTAGAGCACGATGGTTATTTTTGGAGACATGGACGTCTTTGCATACCAACCAATCGTGACATCATCAATAAGATATTGTATGAGCTACATGATTCTGTTGGTCACCGTGCTTATGCAAGCACCTTGGCACGTGCCTTGGACCGTTTTTGGTGGACACGCATACGACATGACGTGAAAACCTATTGTGAACAATGTTCGGTGTGCCGGCGTGTTCGTGCACGTCCGCAGCCACCTGCACCAACACAGCCCTTACCAGTACCGCCACGTCCATGGCATACGGTTGGTTTGGATTTTATAACCGAGTTACCTGAGAGTAATGGTTATAATACTATGTTGGTTGTGTGTTGCCATCTGTCCCGGCAAGCACATTTTATTCCAACCACAGTCAACGTGACTGGTGGACAGGCAGCTGAATTATTTCTGAAGGAAGTATTCAGGCTGCATGGAATACCTCGTGTGATCGTCTCTGATAGAGATCCACGGTTCCTGTCTGCATTCTGGCAAACTCTGTGGCGGAGACTTGGCACTAAATTGAACATGTCTAGTGGCCAACATCCTGAAACAGATGGTTTGACCGAACGCATTAATGCCATAGTCACTGAGTTGGCTCGTGCGTTTTGTTGTTTCGATGGTTCAAACTGGGTAGACCAGTTACCATTGATGGAATTTGCGTATAATTCCAACAAAGCACTTGGCATTGAGCATGCACCATTTGAGGTTATGTATGGTTTCAATCCTGAAACGCCTCCGGATGTATTGTTTGGTATGAGACCAACAATAGCATTCTCTCGTGATGCTCAGCAACGTATCCAAGATATGAAGGAGATTCACGAGTTGGTTCGGTCAGTGTTGGCTGTCCATAAAGATGAATTGACTGTTCGACCTAGTGTTAGGCAACAGCGCAATCCTCCTATCTTCAATGTTGGAGATAGAGTATCTGTGGATACCCGTCTGCTTAAGGTCAAAGGTCAGCCTTGTAAAAAGCTGATGGACAAGCAGCTTGGCCCATTTTCTATTGTAGAGAAAATTGGCGGTCATAGTTATCGACTGAAATTACCTGCTGGTGTTAAGTTGCACCCAGTATTTCATGTTAATAACTTGAGACCCTGTCCCACTGCGCCGTTGCGCCCGCATGTACCTCTTGTTGTTGGTACCGGTGACGACTCTGATGATGAGTATGAGATTGACAAGATTACCAGCGTTAAGATCGGTTCCATGCCCGGTTTACGTGGTACTCAGTTGCAATTTCTTGTTCACTTTGCGGATGAGTCTATTGCCCCTGTTTGGCATCGTTTGTTTGATGTTAAAAGGACAATAGCATTGCAGGATTTTATGGCTACTCCCAAATGGTTGGACTTTGTAAAGTCACCTGAATTTGTGGAGCATATGCATAAATACCCGGCACGTGTGCCGACTGCAAATTAAACTGCCTGTGGAAATGCTATTTCACACTGTTGTCAAGGGGGGAGAGATGTAGTGTGACAATAATGGCATACTCTGTACGGGTACTGTATGATCGTAGCATCATTCATGTACGAGTACCTGCTGCTGTATCGTATGTGTGCGCGCGTGTGTCACGCGCCACAATACGAGTACTGGTGGATGATGAATCATGAGATGAGTCCTACTGGTACCGGTACACTGTTCAGTAGTAGTTACGGGATAATACGCATGTGCGTACCCGTAGCGGGCATATATGTATAATGCACCTGCCTCTGTAACATCAGTTGTATACTTGTGTATAAACTGATGTGTCAACTACATGTGCGGAGGTCTCTAAGCGACGACCTCCTGTTCGACACTTCAAGGCACGACTCTCCACGGTGACGCGCTTAGCAGTGCGCGTGCCGCTTGGTGGTGGCTAGCTGTGAGCTAGCCATACGCATAAATAGCGGCGGGTGGTGACAACGTTGTAACCATTGTTTCTTTCTCTCTCTGCTGCCTTCTGTGTGTTTACGACAGCCTTGTCTGCTTGACCTGCGTGAGGCACCCTAGTCTGTCGCACTTGGAATATGATGATGTATATTTTGTGTCCCGGTCTTCTACCACGCAGGTACTGAGACCGTGGAGTTTGTATATGTTTTTAATATAGAATTGTGCCAATTCAGGAGCCGTGATGGCTTTTTGGCAGGGTACAAAGTGAGCATGCTTTGTGAATAAATCCACAAAAGTGGCAATACAGTCATAACCAACCACTGATGGTAAATTTGTGATAAAGTCAAGACTGAAATATTCCCATGGTACAATCGGTGTTGGCAGTGGTTGTAAAGCCGCTGCTGGAGCCTGTGTATGTTGCTTTGTCAGCTTACAGATTTTACAGTTTCGGATATATGTTTTATGTTTTGGTGCATGTGCGGCCAGCAAAAATTTCTTTTGATCAATTTCTCAGTTCTGAGAATACCCTTATGGCCAGCCGTCTTAATATCATGATGTTCTTTGATGATGCTCTTTTTGAGCTCATCATCTGCATGAATATATATTTTATCAGCTACCATATACAATTCAGTATAGTGGTCATATCGTACTCCGGGGTTTAGCTTGTCTTTGTTCAGTTTTGGGTCCTGCATATATTTTAATTTATTTTGTTGAGGAATTGTTTATCCAACTGTATCGAGACAGTGGTAAGATTGAGCCATTCAGTGATGTGCTCCAGATCTTCTAAAAAGGTCTGCATATAGTATGCATCCAATGATGCCTTCAGATCTTTTAGATCTGGTCTCCTGCTCAGTGCATCTGCCATATTTTGAGATCCTTTTTTATAGACAATGTCCATGTTGTCCATATATGGTGACATAATTTGGTACCAGCCAGCATGTTTTCTGCTGAGCTTTTCTTGCGTCGGCAGATGACGGAGGGTGGTATGGTCAGTGACTACGGTAAAATGTTTACACCCTTCCAAATAATGTCGCCAATGTTGGAGAGCAATCACTACTCCCAAAAATTCAGTATCATAGGTGGAATATCGCAGTTGCGCACCCCTCAAGACCTTTGCCAGGTAAGCTACAGGACGCAGCTGTCCGGCATTGGGGTCTTTTTGCATGAGCACCGCCCCCACAGCATATTTGCTGGCATCAGTTGTGACCACGAACTCTGCGTTCGGGCCAGTGATGGGATTCATTAGAATCGGGGCGTGTGTCATTTTGTATTTTAGGCGATCAAAAGCATGTTGGTGGGTGTCAGTCCAGGCCGGAAATATATTATTTTTTGTCAGATCAAATAGGGGCTTCGCTATTGCAGCAAAGTCCTCAATAAATGATCGATAATATCCTACAAAGCCTAAGAAGGCCCTGACATCTGTGACAGATTTTGGTACCGGCCATTCTGTGACTGCTTTTATTTTTTCAGGGTCAGGGAATTTACCCTTTTCCGTTATACGGTGACCCAGATATATTATTTGCTTTTTGCCCCATTGTGATTTTCGGGGATTCGGGTACAAATGGTGTTTGTGCAGTCTCGCAAGTACCTGATCAATATGGTCAATATGTTGCTCCTGAGTGTCACTGAATATGATTATGTCATCAACAGAGCAGATCACAAAATCATCAAGGATATTGTGACAATAATGGCATACTCTGTACGGGTACTGTATGATCGTAGCATCATTCATGTACGAGTACCTGCTGTATCGTATGTGTGCGCGCGTGTGTCACGCGCCACAATACGAGTACTGGTGGATGATGAATCATGAGATGAGTCCTACTGGTACCGGTACACTGTTCAGTAGTAGTTACGGGATAATACGCATGTGCGTACCCGTAGCGGGCATATATGTATAATGCACCTGCCCTCTGTAACATCAGTTGTATACTTGTGTATAAACTGATGTGTCAACTACATGTGCGGAGGTCTCTAAGCGACGACCTCCTGTTCGACACTTCAAGGCACGACTCTCCACGGTGACGCGCTTAGCAGTGCGCGTGCCGCTTGGTGGTGGCTAGCTGTGAGCTAGCCATACGCATAAATAGCGGCGGGTGGTGACAAACGTTGTAACCATTGTTTCTTTCTCTCTCTGCTGCCTTCTGTGTGTTTACGACAGCCTTGTCTGCTTGACCTGCGTGAGGCACCCGAGACTGTCGCACTGGTTTCGGAGCGACTGTTGCGCTCCTTATTCTAGCTTCCACTGCCTCAACTTGCGGATACCTCGACTGAGCAGTTCGACATGTCTGAGTCGATGAATTCTGCTGGCAAGAGCCGAGAGCTGCTGCTCAACGAGGAAAACTTCTGTCGACCCTGTCGACTACCAAGGTTTGTGCAGCCGTGGTGGTGACTTACGGTAAGGGTCCACTCGGGTCGAAACGCCAAGTGATTCTGACGACTGAACCAAACGCTAGAATCGACCTCTCTTCTTACCTGTCGGAAAGTCGATAGCGTCTGATATTACTGTGCGCGGCACCGGCGGTGCGCAAACTGCGTGAAGAGACTGGCTTGCTTGTCGATTGAAGATGATTTAGAATTGTTTGACATTCTCACCATCGAGGGCATGCGTTGTTTCTTTATACGCATCTAAGCTATCGGCGAAGCAGATAGCGAAGGAGATGCGCACACCGGAGAGATCGCACGCCTTAGTCCATGTCTCATTTAGTACGCACCGGTGGTTGCAGCTGGTGAAGAACTAAATGCTGATGATTGGCGGCGCTGCACTTCCCGACGTCGCGCGCACCTTCCCTGAGAGTATCACCCTAGACCCGGAGTCTGAGGATTCGTACTCCGTGAGCATTGCATTGAACAGTCAAGGCAAGCCTGTGCCGACGACTGTGTGGTACCCTCCGTTCATGATTCATACTGCGGTAAGTGATTCATGGGCAACCATTTATAAGTCTGTGTTGAATGGTTTCTGGATGAACCGTTTCATATCCTGAGGCTTCCTCAACAATTCGCATTTAGGTATGACTCTTGTGAGTCCCCTATCTGCATGCTGTGCATCGTTATCTAGTTGTAGATCCGATGGCAACTGACCTCAGCAATATAACAATCACTGACATACCATGGTATGAGACGCGTGATGCACAAACTAACTGAGTCCCAGAGGAAGTCTGCTCAAACCCAGCCCAAGCAAGATGGCCAGGATGTCCTCAAGCTAGATGTATGGCTGACTGGGACTACCGGAGCTGCTTGGCACTGTGGGACTGAAGTCCACAACTGCATCTGGTCTTGCATATGCCGTGCAGACTATGAGTGGAAAGTTCCAGCGTTGGTGGCAGGGATTTGATTCCAAGCCTC
>VCJN01001351.1:0-17026 GCA_006384855.1 Tetraselmis striata
TCAAACGTACCAGAACCAAGGTACAACGGTAACTACTAGAGGCCATCTCAGTGGCCAGGATGCCACAGACCGGCTAGGCATGTTGCAAACATGCCCACCAGCTAAGTTGGAGAAACCTAGCCTTTGTAAATTACTTCGTTCTTCCCACCAGCTCCTCACTCGACCTGCAAGGTCGTGTTGCCGTCCTGTGCACTCACACTCACCTGCTGCTGCTTGTCTGTCAGCTGCAGCCGCCTTGTGTCAACATTAACAGGTTATGGGCCTGATCGCGCATGTCCATGCGCCACTCATCGTTGTTTTCGTCTTCGCTTCCACCTAGGTTTCTCAACCTCTGGGTTTCTCCGCTCGTCTCATCCTCGTCGTCCTCTGGCGTCCTCCGTCACCCCTCGTGGCAATCCTTGCTACCATGTCCCATGCGCGCTTGAAGACCAAGGACTATGAGTCCTTTGCTCGTCCTGGTGATTTTGATGCTGCCTCATGGCTGCTGTGGCAGTTTCAGCTTGAGAGTCGTCTCACCAGCGAGGAGGGGTATTCTAATATCTTTGTCGCTGATGACACCACAACCTCTGAGGACTGCCACGCCCAAGTCTTCCGCCTGCTGCTCAACCTGCTTCCTGGCAGGACCGCGGCGACTCACCTCCTGGACGTCAGCTACCGTTACAACACCCGTAAGGGCTACCACGCCCTGCAAGCCCTCAAGGCCGCTTTTGCTCCGCCACCTGAGACCTACATCTCCACCCTTGAGGGCTCCCTGTCTACCAAGCAATCTCCTCACGAGGACCTCGAATCGTTCATCGCCCGCCTGATGCTTGCCCGCCTGATGCTTGACAGAGCCGGCACGATTGTCCCTGACGCCAAGCTGATCAACCACTTCCGTGATGGTCTGCGTCAACCTGACTTCAAGTCTGAGTACGACCACCTTCTTCGCAGCAGGCCTGATACCTTCCTTGAGGCAGCGAAGGCTGTCCGTCTCACCTCCCGTGCGCCTGCCGCCGAGTCAACTGCTGCAGCATTCCTGGCCGCGCCGCCCCCGTCGCAGCCGAGCGCCGTGAAGGATGGCAAATTGAGTGAGGCTGATCTCACTGCCCTGGTCGCAAGACTCAAAGAGGAGCTCTCTCCTCCTCAGCCCGGCGCTGAAGATGCAACCATGTCCAAGCTCGCCGCCATGCTGTCTTCCTTGGCGTCCGGCGGCGCTGGCCACTCGTCTATGCAACCGTCAGACCGTCCCGGCGTCAACAAGCGCCGCTGCTATTACTGTGGCATCCCTGGCCACCCGAAGCGTGACTGCCGAAGCTACGCCCGGGACACGGCCGCGGGCCGTGTTCACCCTGATCGCAACCCACCTGCAGGAGACGGCCGCGGCCGCCCTGACGCCGCTGGCGACAAGGAGCATGCCCACGTGGCCAAGGAATTTGCTTTTGTGGCGACCTCTCACCTCAACCTGCCCAGCTGCCCCACATCAGCAGAACGTCTGGCGCCCGTCACCACCGACTTCAACGTGATCACCCATTGCACCTTCTGTTGGAGCCGCTCTCACCTGCGCGAGGAGTGCTACAAGCTCCGGGCGGATATTGCGGATGGCAAGCGTCCCATGCTCCCCGAGGCTGATGTGGTGGTTACATCCATCATGCCACTTGCGGAGCCTGCCATGGGTGCTGAGCAGGAGACTGATGAGTCTAAGGCGCCCGCGGAGCCAGTGGAGTCTGCTGCGGCGTGTCATGAGTCTAAGGAGCCCGAGGAGTCAGGCGAGCCTGCCGCGGAGCCTGACGCGCTGGAGGCGTCCGCTGAGGATCCTGACGCCGAGCCCAAGTCACCTCATCGCCGCAACCGCCATCTGCGCCGCCGCCGCAACCATGATGTGCGCCGCCGCAACCATGCGGCGCGCCAGGCTGCATGCGCCTTCCTACGCATCAGCGAAGGTGATTACGATGCCTCGAGCGACAACAGCATGCCAGGCGCGGTGACTGACAGCTCGTCTGGCGGCAGCTGCACACCGTGTGACTGGAGCCCGCCACAGGAGCGCCCTCCCACACATGATGCCGCTGACTACCCGGACGCCGTCCCTCCGTCTACACCGGATGCCATTGATAAACTGATCATGATGACTGCTGTCGACAACCTCTGCGATACCGCCAGCGATGTGGATGTCCATGGTGATGACGGCAATGGCGACAGTGACAGCGAGTGCGAGCATGACGCTCTGGAGCGCGCGTTCCACTGGCGCCTCACTGCGTCTCATCGCCCGGGTGTGTGCTACCCGGCCTACCTCACTCCTACCAAGACCGTTCCCTTCTTCCATCCATGTGGATATACTGCTGCGTTTGCCGCCCAGACGCTGCCGGACATCGCCTCCACACCGCCATTGCCTCACGCCGCCCTTGCCAGCTCGCCGACGCCGTTCCAGCCTCTTCCGTCTGTTACTGATGTCAAGGCCGACCCTGCTGCTTTTACCAAGGGCAAACCGATTCGGATTTTGTCACTGTGTGCTGGCGCCCTTCACTCCATCGCGGAGGGCCTGGCCGAAGCTGGTGTCACCATTGGCGACATGATCTGCTGCGAGACCGACAAGCACGTGCGCAAGGCCGGCCGGGTGGAGCAGGAGCGCATGCAAGCCCGCCATCCTCATCAGATCCCTGCCAGCGCCATCCACGACTCCTACGGCCGCATCAATCCTGATGTCCAGTCCATCACTGACGACGAACTGGCATCACTTGGGCATGTCGACCTAGTGATTGCCTCACCGCCCTGCGCCCCGTTCTCAACCGCCAACCCTCATCGCCTCATGCTCGCCGACCCGCGTGCTGGTGGGCTGTACGGTTCTATTGATGTCGTCAAGCGTCTGGCGTCGATGCAGTCTGGTGGCGTCAACTTCATTCTCGAGAACGTCCCCGGTGCTGCGCGCTGCCATGAGATCATTGAGGCTATGGGCACGCCAATTCTGGTCCGAGCGCACGAGCTTGGGTCAACAGCCAGACGCGATACAGTGGTATGGAGCAACATCCGTGACATCGATTTCTTTCGCGCTCACTATCAGCAGTCCCAGCGGGCACCGCTGTCTGTTGGGGAACTCCTTACCACACATGGCTTCTCTCCACGGTGGACCGCTCCTTCTCATCTGCAGCATGGCCTCTTCTCGAAGTTCGTCTCCCGCCGGGGCAGTTACGCCTACCGCATGACCACCGCCACGACAGACGCACCTGCAGTGCCCGGCAAAAGCATGCTTCTACTCGACGGCGAGCCTGAAACCCCCTGTTTGGACATCGTGGCTGTGAGCATGGGCTTCCCGGCTGACACATTGGACATCCCTGGTCTCTCGCTTGATCAGCGCCGCATGATGCTGGGCGCCTGCATCGATGCCAACATCGGCAGGTGGCTGGCACTTGCCATCGTTAAGGCCAGTGCGTCAGAGGTTGCGCTCCCCAGCATCAAGTCGTTCCCGCAGTCGTGGGTGCTTGACACCGGCGCCACCTCTCACATGGTGGCCAACATCTCTGACTTCGCGGACTACAAGCCCATTTCCCCGCGCTGGATTCACGGACTGTGTGCACGAGCCGTCGGCATCGGCACTGTGCGAACCACCATTCCCGACGACAACGGCACTGCTCAGACAGTCGTTCTTCGCAATGTGTTACACGTGCCAGATCTCGCGTTCCGCTCTGACAACCAGATCTATCGCCTCTTCAGTAGCCGGCAAGCTGAGGAACAGAATGCCCATCTCCAGATCATCATCAACTCCCGCGGCAGCCGCCTCGAAGTGGGCGATACCGTCTTCCCGGTGGAGAGCGTCGACCGCCTGTACGTGCTGCACAGCCGCATTGAGCGGTCTGGACCCCCAGCGGGCATCTCCCTCGTCTCTGCAGTGAAGCAAGACTCCAAGTATCTGTGGCATGCCAGGCTCGGTCACATCCATGAGCGCGCCATGGACGCTCTGCGCGGCACCGCAGGCACGCAGGTTGACTACTCCACGCAGACGCGTCTACCGTTCTGCCACGCCTGCGCCATGATCAAGGCTACTGCAGCCCCGCGACCGCGCACCTGTCATCCTCGACCAGATGCACCATGTCACATGCTGGGCTGCGACTTCTGGGAGAACCCCACCAGATCGCTGCAAGGCAACTCCTACGTGTTTGGAGCTGTTGATTACGCCAGCAGCTGGTGCTGCATTCTATTTGTCCGCTCCCGCGCCGCCGCTGTCGACTGCCTGCGCCGCGTCCTGGCGATCGCCCGCAGCATGGGGCACACCGTCCGTGCCCTACGTCTCGACAACGACAGCGTGTTCCACAGTCGCGCCTTCATCGCTGAGTGTGACGCTCATGCACTGCGGCGTGAGTATTCTGCTCCCTACAGCCAGTTTCAGAATGGGCTGGTGGAGCGTACCTGGCGCACCTTGTGGACCTGGGGCCGCTGCATGCTGGCCTATGCTGGCCTTCCTACCCCGTACTGGCAGTTTGCCATGGCTACCGCTGCCTACCTGCACAACCGCACCCCCAGGAGCACCGGCGCTGCACCCATGTCCATCGTCGCCGCAGCCGCCCCTGATCTCTCCCATTTGCGCGTCTTCGGCTGTCCAGCGTACGTTCATCAACAGCGCGCTCAACGCATCAAGTCGGACCCCTCTGCTCGCCTCGGCATCTTCGTGGGCTACGACGCTTTGCACGCGGACGACTGCTACCTCGTCTATTTTCCTGATACCAACACCACCGTGGCAACGCGCAACGTCACGTTCAACGAGCATTGGGTCCTGCCGGCTACCCCTTCACCTGCCACTGATGTGTGGCGGCATGCCACACAGGAGGGGATGATGTGGCAGGAAGGGCATGCGTCAACTTCAGGAGGGGCATCTACCTCCGGAGGGGCATCGACCTCAGGAGGGGCATCCCGCCCACTGCGCCGTCCCGACAGTGACAGTGATGCCAGCGACAGCGACGAAGATTTCTTCCCAAACGCCCAGCCTGAGCGAGATGAGACGCCCGAACCGGCCGGAGCCGGTGCCCCGCAGCCACCAGCAGTGACTCCCCAGCCTCCTACTCCTGCCGTCCCTGGTCCAGCACGCCCTACAGTGCCAACCGCCCCGACGTCCAGCGGGCCGCCACAGCCTGCCGGCTTGTCCCGATCAAGCCGCCCGCGCATCGACTACCGCAACCCCGTCAGCGCCCGCCACCAGGCATGGAGCAATCGAGATCATGCCCATCTGGCAGGCGAGGCACCCGGCGATCCGCAGACGCACACGGAAGCTCTGACCGGTCCAGATGCACCACACTGGCTGGAGGCGATGTGGGTAGAATACCGATCCCTCATAGCCAGGAAGACGTGGGTACTGGTGACCCTACCATCCGGCAAGAAGGCTGTCAGGTGCAAGTGGGTATTCAAGACCAAGCGCAACGCCGACGGCAGCCTGGCACGCTACAAGGCGCGACTGGTGGCCAAGGGCTTCAGCCAAGTGCATGGCATCGACTACAACGACACCTTCGCACCTACCGTGAAGTTCACCACGCTACGCATCATATTTTCCCTGGCAGCCCATTACGGCATGGAGCTCGAGCAGACCGACATCGACTGTGCGTTCCTCTACGCAGACCTGGAGGAGGATATCTACATGACACAAGCCCCTGAGTTTGAACAGCAAGGCCCCAACGGAGAGGAGCTGGTCTACCACCTGAAGAAGAGCGTCTATGGCCTCAAGCAGGCGCCGCACGATTGGTACCTCAAGCTGCGCGAGCACATGCTGGGGCAGGGATTTGCTCAGCTCAAGACCGACCCCGGCGCCTACATCTACCGATCCGGCAACACCTTCAGCATTGTGGCGATCTACGTGGACGACATCCTGATCTGCAGCAACTGCACCACCTGGGTGGTTCAGTTCAAGCGCAACCTCGCTGACGAGTTCGACATCAAGGACCTGGGAGCCTGCACCTGGATTCTAGGCATGAAGGTGGAGCGCGACCGAGACGCGGGCACCATCAAGATACATCAAGGGAAGTACGTGACCGACCTGCTGGAGCGTTTCAACATGACAGACTGCAACCCTGCTGATATTCCCAGCGTCGGCAACGATGCTCGCGACTCACCTGCGCTAGACGATCCAAGCATTTTCAGGAGCCTCATCGGCGGACTGCTGTACGCCTCCACTGCCACCAGACCTGACATCACTGAGGCCGTCAACCGCCTGTGCAGAGCTATGTCAGCCCCAACTCGCGCACACATGGAAGATGCAAAACATGTTTTGCGCTACCTCAAGAAGTACCCTGATCGAGGCATCACCTTCGGCGGGAGCGACGTGCTGCAGCTAGCTGGATGGTCTGACTCAAACCACGCCACGATGACCAGCCAAGGCAAGGCCACCTGCGGATTCTACTTCACCATCTGCGGAGGAGCAGTGAGCTACAAGTCGCTGTTGCAGCCTATCGTCACCCTATCCACTGCGGAGGCAGAATATGTCGCCATGGCAATCGCCACTCAGGAGGTGATGTTCATCAGGCAGATGTTGCAGGAGCTGGGACTCGCACTTGACGGCCCTAACCCTATCGGAGAGGACAATCAAGCATGCATCGCTATCGCCACCAATGACGTGACATCCAGTCGTACCAAGCACATGGACATCCGCTACCACTTCGTGCGCGAGGCATGCAAGAATGGCGACATCAGTATCCACTACGTGGAAACCAGGGAGATGGCCGCCGACATGTTCACCAAGCCTCTACGCAACCCTCTCTTCGCCAAGTTTGCTGCAAAGGTCATGCAGTTCATCGAGGAGGGGTGTTGATATTAATATGCTGATGAGAGCGCTGAACTGCTGTGACTTGTAGCTGCTTTTGCTGCTCTAACAGGCTGCCACAGTGGTACTGCACCTGGGTACATTTAGGATTGCGCTCAGATGGGCAACAGGCTCAAGTGACTGTTGACCATTCATGTCCACACCAACAAAGCATAAAGTACTAGAAAAGTTACATCAAACGTACCAGAACCAAGGTACAACGGTAACTACTAGAGGCCATCTCAGTGGCCAGGATGCCACAGACCGGCTAGGCATGTTGCAAACATGCCCACCAGCTAAGTTGGAGAAACCTAGCCTTTGTAAATTACTTCGTTCTTCCCACCAGCTCCTCACTCGACCTGCAAGGTCGTGTTGCCGTCCTGTGCACTCACACTCACCTGCTGCTGCTTGTCTGTCAGCTGCAGCCGCCTTGTGTCAACATTAACAGAGGTGAGCGCCCCTGGTAGGACCGGAGCGTCATAAAAGTAAAGTTCGCCCCGGGACATCGGCCGAAGCCGCCCCAGCACTTGACCTCGTGCGCGAACTGCAGGCGTAGGTCTGGCATAGCCAGTAGACCATTGCCTCATTCGAACCCCGAAGGGCTAATGCATCAACCGAGAAAACCCGGGACACGCCGGGCCGATTTTGCCGAAATACATCGGCCAGGAATCGAACCGCCCGGGTCTCTCGCGTACGAGACGACCGCTCTAACGAGCGGACAAGGGATGTACCCTGCCTGCTGTATACCTGTACCAGCGACGCGTGGGTCCCGGCCCCTGTATACCAGTCCACATAAGTCTTTGCACATAGAAATCCGCGCGTATCCTCGCCTCGGTGCCCAAGCCATGGGGCGACGGGGCCATGGAGCTTTGTAATCCAGTGTATGCACCTCCTGCGCCAAGGAGGCAGCCGTTTCTCCCGGTTATCGCACATTTATAATTGTTCTTCGGCAATGGCATTGCTTGGCACATGGCTAAAACCACAGAAAAAACGGGCGATGAATATCACTCGTCGAAACGGGGTCCGCTTAACCGCGCTTGATACGTACTTCTACTGTATTTGTACTCATTTTTACTGTACTAGTACCGTATTTCGTATACCCGGACGACTACTCCCGCTTAACTTGAGCTTATCCGCGCTTATCCATGCATGCCACCAGTACCTCGCCGCGAGGTATCAACGCCACAGAAGTACCCGTACGTGAAACGGTACGTGATGTTCCTCCGGCCGGCCCACGCAAGCGCACTTCGCCATGGCGCGTAACCGCGCGGCGGGCCTGACGCTGCTGATGCGCACGCGGCGGCGGAGCGACTACCTTTATCATCCCTCGTCTGACCTTCTTATCATCCGCCGCTCTCGCCCATAATAATCCGACCACTCGCTATATCCCACAGCCGCCCCCCTCAGCGCACCCTCGTCGCGATGCCTCGCGGCAAAGCGAGATCATGCGGCAAGTAAGAAGAGCGTCTCCCATGTATGCGATAATCGGAGCGGACACCTTACGGTCCAGTGCCGTGTGTGCAAAAGTCACCTCGCCGGGAATAGCCGCCACTTCAAAGTACAACACCTCAGACACTCAGCTAACGACGCATGCTCGGTGGAGCAAGACCGCTTACTGTCGGTGAGTGCCTGCGAGTGTGCGGATTCCAGTTTGCCATGGCAATCTTAACCGACGCTTGCCATAACGCCCCCCCCCCCCTTCACGCAGTTGAAGACCACCACCGCATCGCAACCCGTAGTGCTGCCTGCCCCGCCGTCTTCGCCCGAACCGACTGCCCCGCCCTCACCATCCGCCGCACCGGCTACCCGACGTTTGCATCGACCCCGCACGCGCGAAGAACAGCGGAAAGCTCCCGACCTACGAAATAATGTGGGGCAATGGGTCGGTGTGCGGTTCTTGTCGTCTCCGAGGTTGTCGGCTCAGCCATGCTCCATGGCAACAAGGTTAGGGTGCGACATCACGACGGCAGGTAATGCCATCCTGCTTTCTCACTGAGACTGACCGGTTTAGTGTGGGTCCATACACGCATGCTTATTTGCGTCATCCCACTCAAATTTGTCGCCTCCCACCCAGCACATCTCTTCACCAATCGGGAACCAACTCACCGTGTGGTGTGTCCTCCACTTTGTTACAGTATACGCGCAAAATGCAACTGTCGCTTGTTGCGCGACCTAGTAATTCGTCGGTGTTTCCAAAAATTAGACAGTACCTCGGACGCTTCTGGCAGCAATATGGACATCGACGATACGGCTGGCAGCGACATGGGCATGGCCCAGAGCCCGCTTCGCAGTCCTTTTTCGAAGGACCGGGCGGACGGTGATGAGGAGAGGGCGGAGCGGGGTCTGGCGCTTGCTGACGGCGATGCCTTTTGGAAGGGCGAACCGACTGGACTTCTCTCCAGCCTCAACGGCAGCAACAAGGACGAGACGGGGGGAGAGGAGGAACGGGAACCGCGCCTTCAAGGCATTGTTGAAGGCGGTGCCAAAGAGGTAAGCCGTATCACACATTTGCTGTTATTCACAGCGCGCGCCTTCACCAAGGTGCACTTGGACAGAACCCTATCCCGTCTACTTGTTGCTAGCCGTGGTGCTGCTGTGTGCCCTTCTAAGGGTAGTGGCGGCGAGCCTGAGCATGGTACCGGGGATGACAAGCGCTACGAAGAGCGCTACGGAGGGCGCTACCGCATGATGTGTAGCAATCTACACGTGCTGGTTTGTAGGCGGGCGGCTCAGGAGAAGCGTGGCTGCACAGCGCGTGAGGTGGAGATGTGCCCCGAGAGGGCAGTGAGCCCCCCACCCCCTTCCACACACCGCGTACAGCCGCTGGCCGAAGGGCAATGCATGGGTGTACAAAGCCTGGCTGTGGGAGAACTTGGGTGCAGTCCTTCGGCCCTTGGACCATTACATACCGCAGACTACTCAACCGAGAGCCAGTGTGGACTTTGGGCCAACAGAGGCTGCAGAGGGAGAGAACCATGATGAGTTCTAGGAGATCTTCCAGATTGAGGTAAGCTATTTCGTTGCGGCAAAGTGTTGCGCCCTAGACAACCCCCTGGCTTCGCCTCCAATTGTCTTCGCAGTTGGAGACGCTTACCGTGGGAGTTGGCTTCCATCAGCCCCAATCAGCACCAGGATCTGGGACGGCGCAGTGAATGCAGTCTTCCGGCCGGATTTCGTCTTCCCACTCATCATCGCGCAAGGCAGGCTGGTCACATACACCTGGACAGAGGCGATTTCCGCCAGCACTGCTGGCAGAGGTCGGCGGCGCGAGATGGCCGTTGCTGATGCTGCGCCCATGCATATATTGAGGTATGTCAGCAACGCCCTGCAACTGCCCTTTCAGTTATCTTATGTTTTGTTTGGACACTGACATGATATTGTTGATTTTGCTTTCACCAGGTGGGCTTCCTATGTGAAGCACTCTCATGCCAAGGACACGGCCGTTTGCCACAATGATCCGGACGATGGCGATGGCGGCGCTGCAGAGCAGCCGTAACAACATCTGCGTGTTTATTTAGCATGCATTGCGGGTCATAAGCATACATGATTAGCGCTTCAAATGTCTCTGGGGGCATGGCAGCACAGGGTAGGCTAATGTCCTGAGTGTTAGTACATCAAGTTGCTGCGCAGCATGTTCACGTAGAATAATATGGCTGGCGCAGGAAATATAAATGTAGGCGCCGGGTGGGTCTGCGGTTTCCAACCTGTAATGGAAGAAACCTATTTCTTTCCCAAACCTTGTCTGCCAATTACATTCATTTAAATCTGCATCATTAATATTTTTTTCAGGCATGTCATACATGAGACATCATGCCGCGCAATGTGCGTTGACATTATGGGCGCCGCGATAGAGCGTAATATCATACCTCATCGAGCGTTGTAACCAAACAAGGATATATGTGCATGTACTCTGCATTATTGATCATTTCCTGTCATGCCATGACTGTTTTGATCGTGTGTTGATGCATCTCCATATTGCTGGTAGTTCACAGCATTATTTATGGGTTGTGGTATTGTGCGTCAGCATGCTTGACTGATTTGCGTCGGCCCGGGTACCCAGGTACCAGGTTCCGTAATCACAATAAGGTATTGATATACAGTACAGGAATGCTACACCGCATCACTTCTTACCGGGTTCCATATGTATCACTTAGTCACTAAGTAATAATGATGACAACAACAGTAGTATTGACTAGCGGTATACCGCCCGCGTACATGTAGTCGTCGCACGACCTGCTGGAGTCCGCCAGCACTTCAATCATCACCATCCCCCCCCCCCCCCCACCCCCCCCCCCCCCCCACCACCATGACGATGTCTGGAGGCGCAGCGTTTCTCTCCGCCGGCGAAGATAGCCCCTGCCGGAGTATGGGCCGCCTCATGACCTTCCCCTACCGCAGGGGCCGCCCCTCCTCCACTATGTGACGTGCGTCAGGTTGTCGTCAGCGGAGGATGCCGAGGTCAAGGTAGGCGGGCCGTTGACTCATGCACGCCTCTGCGCTTTCAACAACGCCTACCGCGAGGCAGTGCAGGCATGAACGTGTACACGTGCCTGGAGGATGCTGAAGACTCGACGGACGAGAGCTACGAAGCACGTGTCGTGTGCCACTGGGGTAAGGAGCAGCCGGTGGCAGCTCAATATCGCTTTGCTGCCGGCAATCACTGTGAGATTCAGATGTGACGTAAATGTGCCCTACTGGTGACGAACGACGACATACGGGGACGATACGGGACGGACGAGGGACGTGGATTTCATACCCAGTAGCGACGACTATCGCGCGCGACCTGTAAAGTACTATATGAATTTCTCGTTTCCATAATTTCATCAAATTGATATGCGCACGCGGGCTCGCGTGTCGCCCGCCGACGCGGAGTACCCGGGCTAAGTACAGGCGGCTGCAAGTACTCGCTGCACATCGCTGCACATCGCCGCGGTGTGCCGCGATGTGCGGCACGACGGGCGGAGGTGTGGGCGGATGTAGGTGGTACGGTAGGTGGTAGGCGGTAGGTGGTGTTCGTAGGTGCGCGTTTTTATGCAGCCGCCCTAACTGCTGATGATTGTGTAACGCCCCAGCACGCGCATGAAGTACGGGGTCGCCTCACGGTCACCGCCGCTCACCGTTGAATCAAGCGCGGACAGCCGCGCACTCGCATCTGTGTTGCCTGCCGGTGGTGGGTTACATCCACCCCAACTCTCAACCCCCCCCCCGCCCCCCGCGCGCGGCAGCAGGCATGCCGGCAAAGGGATGGATAGCGAGTGTGTCGAAGGATGGCGTGTACACATGCAAGCACTGCCACGGCATCGTGACGGGTAGTAGTGAAAGGACGGCGCGAGAGCGGCACTTCCGGAAATACCCGAACTGTAGCCACTCGTTGAAGCGTGCGGCTAAGTTGCGCCGCAAGGCCGCCTTATCACAAGCAGCACCAGCAGGGGCGGCAGCAGCAGCAGCAGCAACAGCAGCAACAAGCGCGGCAGCAGGAGTAGCTGCAGCCGTCGGAAACGGCCCGCGGGCGCCGGTCTCGGACGACGGCGGCTCGAAGGTGGACGATGTGATGGGCGTGGGGGAGGACCCCGTTGGCGAAGACGGTATGGACATCGACGCGCCTGCGTGGCCGCCGGCGGGCGTCGAACCCGCGATGAGGGCGTGATATGGAAAGGCGATCCCGGCGACTTCTACATGAAGGTCATCGCCAAGAAGTTCCGGGGAGTATGGCACTACGGCGTGATAACCGGCGTCGTTACCGAGTGGGTGTTGGAGGACTACGGCGGGGCGACCCAGTGGCGCGCTGTTTTCGAGGACGGTGACATTGTGGACCTTCTGCGTTCAGAGGTGAGTGGGCCCGGCCTGCGTGCTGGTGGCACCACTCAACTGCGGTTGTATGGAATCACACGCACCCGCCCGGTCGGCGTGGCAGGTTGTGGAGGCTATGGCGGCTGCCCAGGAGCACCCCCCTGTGGATGCGGACGGGGATGCTCGCTTGGTAACCGTCCATCAAGGCGATGACTTGTCCAGTGAATCACGCACCTTGCCCGGCGTGCGTTCAACACAACCCGGCTGGCGGAGGCCAAGCAGAACACTGGCTGCCATGGCGTGTGCCATGTGCATGTGGTCCTGGGCTATGTCAGCATGATCAACCTCTTCCCCCTCGCGCCGTTCCACCTGTTTTTTTTTGGCTTGGGAAGGGACTTATGGAGGAAATTTGTCACCGTGCAGGGCCACATTGGATTCCGAGCTATGAAGCAGGAAGACCGGCGCCAGGCTTTAGTCCCGATACCCAGCAACTTTGAACGCGGGTTGCGCCCTTCGTTTGCAGTGTCCAAGAATCGAAAGGTAACCCCCCCCCCACCCCCCCCGGGCGTGGGCGTGGGCGTGGGCGTGGGCGTGACGGCATTCCCCTCCATGACTGCAGGGTCAGGCAAGGTGACGGTGCAGTCCGGCTGGGTCATGGAGGACTGCTTGCACCACATGGAAACGTTTTCCATTCTTAACGCCGGTCCGCTGCTCGAGGAGGCCCGGGTGAAGGCGATCATGACCGAGAAGGAGCTTCGCGTCCCTAGGCGGTGCTTGGGCACATGTACAAGCGCATGCAAGGAGCTGCGTGGTTCGTCACGCGGTGGGGGTTGCAGAATGTGGTGACGGAGGAGGACGGCCCCGAGCGCAAGGCGCAGGTGGACGCGCTCACTAGGGAGGGGAGGACTCGATACCCCGCGCGGCGCCAAGGCGCGGCGGCCGGGGCAGCGCGGCGCCAAGGCGCGGCGGCCGGGGCAGAGCGGCGCCAAGGCGCGGCGGCCGGGGCAGCGCGGCGCCAAGGCGCGGCGGCCGGGGCAGCGCGGCGCCAAGGCGCGGCGGCCGGGGCAGCGCGGCGCCAAGGCGCGGCGGCCGGGGCAGCGCGGCGCCAAGACAGCGGCGGCCGGGGCAGCGCGGCGCCAAGACAGCGGCGGCCGGGGCAGCGCGGCGCCAAGACAGCGGCGGCCGGGGCAGCGCGGCGCCAAGACAGCGGCGGCCGGGGCAGCGCGGCGCCAAGGCGCGGCGGCCGGGGCAGCGCGGCGCCAAGGCGCGGCGGCCGGGGCAGCGCGGCGCCAAGACAGCGGCGGCCGGGGCAGCGCGGCGCCAAGACAGCGGCGGCCGGGGCAGCGCGGCGCCAAGGCGCGGCGGCCGGGGCAGCGCGGCGCCAAGACAGCGGCGGCCGGGGCAGCGCGGCGCCAAGGCGCGGCGGCCGGGGCAGCGCGGCGCCAAGACAGCGGCGGCCGGGGCAGCGCGGCGCCAAGACAGCGGCGGCCGGGGCAGCGCGGCGCCAAGACAGCGGCGGCCGGGGCAGCGCGGCGCCAAGACAGCGGCGGCCGGGGCAGCGCGGCGCCAAGACAGCGGCGGCCGGGGCAGCGCGGCGCCAAGACAGCGGCGGCCGGGGCAGCGCGGCGCCAAGGCGCGGCGGCCGGGGCAGCGCGGCGCCAAGGCGCGGCGGCCGGGGCAGCGCGGCGCCAAGGCGCGGCGGCCGGGGCAGCGCGGCGCCAAGGCGCGGCGGCCGGGGCAGCGGCGGCGCCAAGGCGCGGCGGCCGGGGCAGCGCGGCGCCAAGGCGCGGCGGCCGGGGCAGCGCGGCGCCAAGGCGCGGCGGCCGGGGCAGCGCGGCGCCAAGGCGCGGCGGCCGGGGCAGCGCGGCGCCAAGGCGCGGCGGCCGGGGCAGCGCGGCGCCAAGGCGCGGCGGCCGGGGCAGCGCGGCGCCAAGGCGCGGCGGCCGGGGCAGCGCGGCGCCAAGGCGCGGCGGCCGGGGCAGCGCGGCGCCAAGGCGCGGCGGCCGGGGCAGCGCGGCTTTAAGACAGCGCATACAGCGGAATCGGCGGAAAGGGATGCATTACAAGCTGTGGACGGCAGCCGCTGAAAACTATGCGGTCATGCCGCAACAACCCCAGCACTGGCTTCTGGATACCTCTGATCTGGCTGACGGCGGCGGGCTGCGGGATGCAGGGCCGCATGACTGAGGTGGCGGTGCTGGTGAGCCCGCAGAGTCTGCATGCGGCGGAGGCGGCGCAGCCGCATAGGCACTAGACAATGCTCTGAAGCGAGCCCCAATTGTCTGCCCAGCGCCTGCCCCAATGTAACGCACCAGCTTGGCAGCAATTGGCAGCTCTTTTGCCCCCCCCCTCCACCCCACAGACACACTACCAATACCAGTTTCTCATCCCGGCGGGCAGTTGATGCGTATACCCAGGCTTGTGCGTACGCAGTGCGGGGGGGGGGGGGGGGGGGGGGGCGGGGGGGAATCACTATAGCTAAGCTAGTGATGTGAGATATGAGTGCAGCAACAGATATTGTGCAAGATATAATACGATGGCATGCAAGCGGGTCCCCGCTCTTCCACAATCATTGGCCCTGCTCCCTCTTGCCCCGCCCCCGGTGCCCTTTAGCTGCTCTCAGCATCCCGAGTGGGATGGGCGGGGCAGCGGTTGCTACCGAGTGAGGCGTAGCATCGTTTGCAGTGGCAACGCAGCCTTTCCGGTGTGACGCCGCCTGGATGTAACCCAGCAGTACGCGCAAAGTGCAAGTGCAAGCTGCTGATGGCGGGGATCCCGCGCGGGGGGGGGGGGGGGGGGGGGGGGGCAGCGGCTGTGGGATAGGCGCGGCAGCGGTTGCTACAGAGTGAGGCGTCGCATTGTTTGCAGTAGCAACGCAGCCTTTCCGGTTGCATAGTGTGACGCAGCCTGGATGTAACCCAGCAGTACGCGCAAAGTGCAAGTGTTACACGTCCGTGTGCCCCACCCAATGACATTGCGCCCGACCTCACTGACGGCATGTCTCGCTCTCCTTCAGCTCCTGGGCCGTCCGCCGCCTCACCCTGCGCACCCTACCAGCCGCGCGTGCCTTCTCGGAAGCCTCACACACGGCGGCGCGAGTCGCGTCGTGGAACGCGTCCCTGACATGGCGGAACTCCGCCCTCTTCGTGGCCGTGGTCGGGCAGGGGGACTGCCCGCTGATGGGTCGCCATGCATGGGTACTTGGGGCCGCACAAAGCCGGGGTGCCGTCGCAGCAACACTCCCAGTCCGTCCGTTGGCCGCAGTCCACGCATGACGGGCGTCCGGCCAGGACACGCACATGATAGTGCATGTGGCCGCCTCCCGCCACTGCTCGTAGTGCTCCGGTCAACATGGCGACGAGCAAGTCGGCATGTCCCGCAGGTGGCTGCGGGGCGGGTGGCGCGAGCGCAGCCTCGCTCGCCTCGACAACCCCCTCAGCCCGATCAGTCGCCTCGACCACGGCCTCCTCTGCCTCCTGACGCGGCGCACCAGGCGCATCATCGTCGCCTGGCAGGGCGTCCCCCCCCGCAACGGTGCCGTCGGCGGTGGCCGACGCCGTCGTGGCGGGGTGTTGTGAGGAGGTGGCCCTAGACATAGGTGGGGCCGGCACCGCCATGTGTTGCTCCACATGCGGTGCGGTTCCTGACGCGACAGCTCCGTCGCACCAGTACCGGCGCCGGCACCCCACGCACGCCTGCTGGGCTTACCACCAACCGGCATGTTTCCTTTGGGAGGCGGTTCATCCGCGTCGGAGGTGAGCGGCGGTGCCTGTGTGGGTGTGGATACTGCCCGGCCATTAGGGCTCCCGCCGCCTGTCGCTCCGCCGACCCACGCCGCGGCGTGTGCTGCGCCCCGCATAGTCGCCTCGAATATAATATACATGACGCGGGGACGGGGGGGGATTCGTGCGGTTTCGTATGTCGGCGGAAAGGCGTGCGAAGCTGCGGCTGGCGAAGGTGGTGGAAGTAAGCGTGGCGGCGTCGGCGGCGTATTACCGTGCGTGCATGCGTGCGCAACCCCGCGGGCAGCAAGCGCCGGACTCGGCGTGTGCCAGCGGCAGAGCTGCGAAGCCATGGACACGGTACGGGATGCCAAGTCTGGCTAAGCAACTGCCGAGGCTGGCGGCTTAACCCCCATGTCCGGCGGTTTGAGGGACGGAAAGTGCGTAGAAGTTGATCGGGAAAGCGGGCATATAAGCCTGGCTGTGCTAGGTTCCTATTAAGTAATGACGGTTTGTGCTAAGTAATTCTTAGGGTAGACCATGCAGCGCAGGTAGGGGCCGGTATAAATGAGGCCGGGCACATATACTGCTCCACGAAACGACACTGTCGCACGTGTAGTTGAATAGACGCCCCCCCCCCCCCCCCCCCCCCCCCCCCCCCCCCGCCGGGTCGGCCCGCCGACCCGCCCACGGCATGTAATATTTGTCATGCATCGCTGGGGTATGTGTGAGTGGATGCCCCGCCGCCCACCTCCCCCCA